>JAGFPH010009042.1:1097-27014 GCA_018207615.1 Philaenus spumarius
CCCACAAACACTCGCCTCCCACAAACACTCGCCTCCCACAAACACTCGCCTCCCACAAACACTCGCCTCCCACAAACACTCGCCTCCCACAAACACTCGCCTCCCACAAACATCGCCTCCCACAAACACGACTCAAACATTTCAAAATATTTCAAATAATAGATCGCGCAGCTGAACCGCTGACCCGAGTTGGGTCCAAAATTAAGTTTATATGTTTTACGGTTTCAACCAACTATTTGGGAAATTGGACAACTCCACGAAGGCGCTGAATAGCTGCCTCAGTGTACGAAATATATTAGTGGAAATTGTTAGCCTCCAACACTGTTTCGCGAGATTGGACCTCGACCTTGCGGCAAAGGATCAGAAGGTGCCCCCACGGTAAAATCCCCTACGTTTATTTGAACAGGATACGTTTTTGGTATTTTATGTTTTGTTCGATTTTGGGGTAACCAGAAATCGTGTAAAAATACAAAATGTGTAGAATAATCTCCTTTGTTTAGACAAAACTCAAAAAATGTCATTCTAGTACAAAAAATACCAAAAGATTGTTACTTGAAGTAAAAAACGTGCTTTTAGGAAACAAACGTTTGTGATAAATCGTCACATAATAAGCGGCTGTTAGAGTGTGAACAAAAATACATATAGGCCTGGTGGAATCAGCTCAGAAAATTCTCGAAACATTATGCAAATAACTTATTAGTTTAGCTCATAATAAATTTAAAATATTTTGTTTCTAGAGTAATTCTGGGTATTGTTGACAACTACCAAGAAATACATTTTCCATTTTTTGGTTAATATCTTTGTTATCCTTTGAGCTACAGACAAAATAAAAACACCGTCGTATTTGCCATTAAAAAGTAAACGTTTTTGTCTCTTGTAATATTTTTGTAAAGTTAGCGGTTTTTGAGATATTTGATATTAAAAATTATAAACAGCCGCCATTTTAAAAATATTTAAAATAATGTAATAATTTTTCGTACGGTGATAAAAGGTTACGCAACAAATAGGTATACAAAGTTTGAGCTCAATATCTTTTCTACTTCCAAAAATTTTAAGTACTTTGTAAAAATTACATACAGACAGACAGACAGCAAACGAATAGAGATAGGACACATGTTGTATTGCATTATTTTCTTGTTTTTAGCAGACAAATACGCCCGTGAAGTTTCGGACAGTCGAAGCTGGACATTATGTATATATAATGCTTTTATTGACAAACTAAAATGTGTTCTGGGGACCATGATCATTGCTTATTGAACACTCCCCAACCTTACCACAAGAATCACTACAATATCTCACCTTTCATATGAAAATTCGCTTAAAAAATGCAGTTTCTTAATTTAATAACATACTTTTTAAAACTATAGCTGGAAATCACCTTTCTTAATCTTGAAACAAATTTGCACAGGCTATGCTGATTAATGCAGCTTTACCACAGTCGTATCAAATTAACGATTCGCCTAAAGAGATTAAACCGGACATGTTTTTCAGTCGCATGTACATGTACAAGCTAAGTTTAACGTTCTTACAGTTTACTACGTCTCAAACAACGTTCAACAACAAACATAATTATAGAGACATAATAAAACATTTATAATCAGCCTACGTGACAAAGTTAATAAAACGAATTAAATACATTAGGCATTGATAACCTTGAACTTGGACGAGAGATAGACGTGTGCATCGGCGCAAAATATTAGAATGCGATGGTACTTTGCAGATACAGTTAGCGCAGACTTGGAGTGTGTCTGGCCTAATGGGCGTGTCATCCCTGTAACCTGCCTTGGCGGTACAACCGATTCCACAAAAAAATAGGTCCCCAAATAACATTTAACTGAGAAAATGGACAATTTTACCTACTTGCATACAACATTTATATAAACAAGTATTTCACTTTTTAGAGAAAATTATGGGAAATATTTACAAATAAGTAGGCCTAAGGTTTTGTTTCATTTAAAAAGAAAATGTTTACAAAGTTTTTTTTCATAAAGTAAAAGTGATAACAAAAAATATTCAAAGCAAGACATGTGTTTATTTTTAAGCAAAAAGTAGACTTTAGCGAGAAAGTTGGAGATAATTAGTGGAATTTACTATTTTATTTGAAATAATTTTCTGTATGACCTTTGTTTGGTCATGAGGAAGATAAATCCTGTAATTTATATTTATTCTATAGGGGTAGCAACCCCATTTTAACCCTTTAAACACTGCTGGGATAAATTGTGAAGTTTTTAGTGAAATCGGTCGAATAGCTTTTCAGCTTAAAGAGGAGAGAGAAACAAAGACATATTAATTTCATATCTAGCGACATTAATAAAGACATTAATAATATATTGTAATATTATAAAGATTTAACATTTGTTTGTTTCTATGTAAGGGGGTAATCTCTGGAACTACTGAAACAATTGCAAAAAATTGTTTTACTAATAAAAAGCTACACTATCCCTGAGTAGCTTAGGCTAGAATTCATTTGATAAAAACAATTTTTTATTTCAATATTTGTAAATTTAGTCAGAAAAAAATTCTTAGGTTAGGCCTAGACTGACGATTACCATATCAACAAATTGAATAAAATAACACATAAAACAGCTGTTTGCTCTAATATTTCCTTTAACACCTGATTTCACACTTAGAAGCAACTATTTGTATTTCTAACTTTTAGGTTAGGTTTTTGCTAAAGTGTAGACCTGAGCCTTGCTGGTCCTTTTAAACGAAATAATTTGATTTAAACATTTAACATTATTTACCATATTAGCTTTTTGGTTATTGTTAATCCTACACCGTTACTATAAAGAAAACATAACATGATTATGTGTATAGAAGGTTCCAACGGGATTGGCTTGAGGAGCACGCAGGGGTTTCCCCTAGTATACTTATAAAGAGGCTGGGGGAGACCTCTGCACGCCAACCCCGTTTTAACCTTCTACACACAATAATTATGTTGTGTTTTCTTTATAATAAAAATGTAGGATTAATTTTATTATAAAGTTAATACGGGAAATAATGTTAAATGTCCAAATCAAACTATTTCGTATATTTTATAACTGCAGTTATAAAAAAAAGGTTAATAGAACCAGCAAAGCTCAGGTCTACACTTAAAAATCGACAATAAACATACCTATTTATTATTTAATATGACGTTCCCATTGCAGTAAACTATTTACATAGTACAGTATGTGTTGTTTATACGTCTAACAATGGCGTTGTTTTTCAAAAAGGATATAAAAACATGCTTGTATTCAAATGAAACTTTGTGTAGAAATTTCACAGCAATGAGTGTTAAACTTTCGGAATTATTTAAGATTTTGATCACACGAACATTTACATTGTTATTTATATAGAAGATTATTATACATTATATCATGTTACGAATGCAACACCACTCCTCTGTAATGAATTATTTATTCCGCATATCAATATTATAGATGCCAGTATTAATACTTTTAATTGAAAGTCATACAATGTGATATTTTTTGCAAACACATTCTGCATGCAACTAAACGAACAATTAATGTTTTTATAGCAATAATATAATTACACTCACAGATAGGCTGCATTGTATAACATAAGGAAAACGCCACCTATCCTCCAGCAGTAATCTACTTTGCCAATTCTCCACTTCACTAGCTTTTCGAGGAAGTGATTTGACTCGTCAAAATCAGTTTTAAAATTCTAAAAAATCCACACTTCGCCAGTTTTTCTTTTTTTTCATCCGACACAATAAAAACCTGAAACGGAGATAATACAGCTCGAACCACGTTACAGTATAACGGCGAAAGAATTTCAGACCTTTACTATCACTGACGAAATAGCTTTAGACCTAAACAGTTACAAAAGAACTGATAATGGTAAAATAAGTTGGTTGGAGCTGAAGAGGCGGGAGTTGGGAGATATGTTCAGAATGGTACAACTCAAACCATTATACTACCAGAAGAAAAAAGAACTATGATCGTTACTGCTGACAAAGTTGTAAACAGTAACTGCTAAGTCCAGTACTGGAAAAATACCAGTTACAGGAAATACCTGCCATCTCTAGTAGTTTGGCAACCATTCAATGTTATGTACTAAAGTGAGTCAGTCACCACTCATTACATTTCTTCTTTAATTACTAATAAATTGAACTACATTAGAGAACAAGTTCATTTCACCGAATGAGATCATTGTACTACATTAGGGAACTGAACATTTTCCAAACCGTTATACGTAATTTAATATTATTGCAAAAGTAGCCTAACACTCGTAAAATAGCACCTCAGTAAAACACAAAAGAAACTGTTCTGGAATTACGCATGCGCAGTGAACACCGAAGCCTGCATTTCATCACATCGCCACTGCCCAATAAATTATTCATCACTCGATACCGGATGACGTAAGCGATGGAAGGCATTATTTTGGCAGTCAGAAGCTTTTAACATTTGCATAAACCTACTGGAGGTTTCACTAAGCGGATTACTAGAACAGTTCGTTACGTCATGTGACTATTTACAGCTGACAGACGATCAGCTGATTCCCCTTGAGAAAATTGTCGTTCACTGTACAGTTATTGTGAGAGTAATTCCGTGTTAGTCAAAATGACGTTTCTTCGATACGAAACATGATTTATGTGATTTTAGTATTCGGAAATTAGGCACGTCACTGTGTCTAAAAATGCAAACCAGAACAATCGCTGAAAAATATTGTAGAAAGAATAAAAATAAAAAAATATAGGGTGTCGTTTTTTTTTGAAGAATTTTTAAATGTAAAAATAGGTCTGCAGACATAATTTTCTATTACAATATTTGTTTACCCAGTCACGTGTCAACATGACAGCCCTAAGCGTAAAAAAAATGGGGTTTCCAATTTTATGTACTGTGAATAATCGATTGTACTGTCAGAACTCAAAATTGTTATACATATTTCTATTGATATACCTAACAAACATTGTTCAACTGGACCGCTTTTCTACTGACAACGGAACAATGTAACGATCACAATGAAACCCCTCCCATCACCCACAGGCCAACACTTGGCTGTTCAAAACCTTTTGCCCTACCCTGTATTACTTGAAACCATAACGCATACCCAGACCATTGTGGTAAGACGACGGAAGTAAAGCAAACAGTGGTTGACTCGCTTTAAAGCTGACAGGATATGACTAGTTATATATTTTCCCCGCTTTCGATTATTTCGCAACATTTTACTACAATATTTAAGTAAAAACCAAAACGGACGGACAGTGTTCGTCATGGCACAGTTATAATAGAAGTGCATTGACGTACTGTGTAAATACGTGGAAATGCGCTAATGGTTAAAATGGCGTTCAAAACACAGATTTTCCCGTCTTGATTGGCCTCCTTTTTGTAAAATTTGTAAGCGCATGAAGAAAATAAATAAATTTATTTTTCTTATATATAATATCAAAACAATACAATCACTAAGTAATCAATGTTAGGTAGGTTAAAATAAAAAATAGAAACAGTATTTTTCAACAAGTATTTTTTAAAGAAAAGAAAGAATTTCATTATTTCCAAACCAAGGCTGTCCTTTTCCGTCCTCCCACAAGAGTTTTAGTATTTTTCAAACCGTAGTAAACACTTAAATTAGCTGTCTTTTAGTTAATAAAAGATTACGTATTTTCTGATATTTAAAACAAGAAACTAATTTGGACAACTTTACACTAATAAATAAACGGTATCAGTTAACTGACACAAACTTTCTCCCAACTTACCGTAGTCAAAATAATATTGTTTTTAATCATTTTATTTACTACTTTTTAGAACAAAACAAAAAAATAATATTCTACCTACGTCAATCGTATAAACAAATTATTGTCCCTGGCGGGATTAGATCGCGCGACCTTTGAATTACTGGCCGTGCTCGCTACCGTGGTGCTACCCCGTGCGGCCGCTGCCGCGATGCTAGATTGACAACACAAACTTGTTTATTTTTAAACATTTCCCCATAATTATAAAACGCAGAAGTTTTGATAAAAGCGTTTGGTGTCATTTTGTTTGGCATCTTAAGCACTATAAATACTGAAAATTTGATCAAAATCGTTAGAGCCGTTTTTGAGAAATTTGCATTTTTGTCGTTTTTTATGGGTTTTTAGGGGTAAATTACCCTTAAAAATTAAAAATTCCAAAAAATGAAAAAAAAAACGCCTGGAGGTATTAGGGTTTGTAACTTACAACCAAAATTTCATGAAAATCGGACCAATAGTGTCCTCTCTGGTCGTGTATACATACAGACAGACTGAAAGACAGACACCACTCTAAAAACACTTTTTTGGGTTCAGGGAGCACCAAAACAAAAAATTCCACTAAAAATATTTTTGGGTTCAGAGAGCACCAACACAGATAATTGCACTAAACAATTTTTTGGGGTTCTGGGAGCACCAAAACGGATAATTCAACTGAAAATTCAAATTCGAACATTTTTACGAAAACAATACTTTCTCCATATACTACGTATAGGGTGGAGATAGTAAAAAATGCAAATTTTGCATTCCTAAAATGTATAAAAAGCATACGTACTTTTCAATATAATTTAAACAACCAAAAAAATTTAATGAATAATCTTCACGATCCAGTCCACTAATTGATTAAAATAAAGTTTCCTATCTCGTTTCTGTCAAGTTTCCTCTTTTTTTGTATTTGTGACGCGTTTCGTATCTTTTATCCCGTCTTCAGGCGCAATAAATAAATTGCTCAACTGAGATCGTCGAACAATACAATTAATTACACGAATTACAACAACACATTTTATATTAAACTAGCTGACCCGTACGGCGTTCCCCCCGTTTTGGTTGGTATTTTCAGTCTTTTTAACGTAATTGTATTCTTTTTAAGTGTTCAGTCAGTGAGTGGTATTTGGCTTTTATGTATATAGATCTTAAATAATAAAAGCACTATTGTCATAATAATAAAAGATCTGCAATTATGATTTTAGTAACTTTGATCCCCCCAAACCCCTCCTAAAATTTCGAAATTTTCCATATTCTTTCTTAGTGAGCACCTATGGCCCTAGAAAATGCTACATACCAAATTTCATTCCAATCCGTTCGGTAGTTTTGAAGAAATCGTGATTTAATAACTTCGATCCCCCCAAAACCCCCCTAAAATTTCGAATTTTTTTAAACCCTTTCTTAGCGAGCGTCTATGGCCCTAGAGGAAGTTACAAACCAGATTTCATTCCAATCTGTTCGGTAATTTTGGAGAAATCGTGATTTAGTAATTTTTACCCCCCAAATCCCCCTAAAATTTCCAGTTTTTTTAAAACCCTTTTTTATGAACACTTACGGCCCTAGAGGAAGCTACATACCAAATTTCATTCCAATCCGTTCGGCAGTTTTTAAGAAATCGCGATTTAATAACTTTCATCCCCCCCACCCCTTAAAATTTCGAATTTTTCCAAACATTTTCTTAGTGAGTACCTATGGCCCTAGAGGAAGCTACATACCAAATTTCATTTCAATCCGTTCTGTAGTTTTTGAGAAATTGAGATGAGTGAGTGAGTAGTATTTCGCTTTTATATATAACTAGCTAACCCGTACAGCGTTGCCCGTGGTGGTTGGTATTTTCAGTCTTTTTAACATAATTGTATTCTTTTTAAGTGTTCAGTCACAGTCAATGGTGTATGGCTTTTATATATTATATTATATTAAATAATAATAGCACTATTGTCATAATAATAAAAGATCTGAAATTATGATTTTAGTAACTTTGATCCCCCCAAACCCCTCCTAAAATTTCGAAATTTTTCATACCCTTTCTTAGTGAGCACCTAGAGGAAGCTACATACCAAATTTAATTTCAATCCGTTCGGTAGTTTTGAAGAAATCGTGATTTAATAACTTTGATCCCCCCAAACCCCCCTCAAATTTCCAATTTTTTCAAACCCTTTCTTAGTGAACACTATATATATAGATGTACACTCTTCTCGAAGGTTTGCCCTCGAGAAGCCTAGTGAACCACTAAATTAGTGTAGTGATCAGCCGTAATTTGAGGATGATCAAAAACGCATTGAAAACGCAAGGAAAAATGCAAAAACGCCTATTTCTGGCGTAATTTTGGGAGAATCTCAAACATTTTTGAACAGACTACTTTTAGGCCTTCAACGAACCTAAGTACAAAATTTCAACATTTTCTGCCAATTAGTTCTCGAAAAAACTGAGAAAACGCAAAAAATCGCTAGAAAAACGCGCATATTGGGTGTATTTTTGGGATTTTTTCAAAATCCGTTCTTAGTGTAGGTCTAAAGGTACATCTGAACATGCATGCCAAATTTGAACTCATTTGGTTCAGTAGATTTTTAGTTCTGCTGATGAATGAATCAGTGCCATTTCGCTTTTATATAGATAGATGATATATAGATTTAAAGTACGTTTTGGTGTACACCGCCTACCGGACGGCAACTGTGAGTAATTTATTTATTGTGTCTAAAGATGGGATAAAAGTCCCAAAACGCGTCACAAATTTAAAAAAAAAGAGGTCACTTGACGGAAACAAGGTATAAAACTTTATTTTAAATAAATTTATTTGTTTTTACTCCAATTATTTATAATATACAACACAATTTTATTTGGTTTTTTAATCCTAAAATGTATTTACGATTCATATTAACAACACACCATTTACATCATATTCTATTTCTAGAACACTGAGCTTGTAAAGTAAAAAATAGAACCGAATCTTGTGAAACAACCAATTTGTTGCTCGTTCGGATTTTTGCCGTACGGTCGAAACCAAATAGTGTAAAAGAGCCTAATTGTTACTACAACCGAAGGATTTTCTACAAAACTTTTCCACCCCGTCAATATCATCTTAGTCAATTTCTGAAAAACCACGATGAAACATAAACCTTATAACCTAATAGGCAATGACAAGTTTAATCAAAATCGGAGCTTTAAGTTTAGACGGTAGACGTGCTGTTTTAATTATACCGTATGACTTTGCTCAACGTCAAGATATTATCCAATCACAACGCATATTAAATGCAACGAGACCAAACATAGACCTAGACATAGACCTGACCTCACAGTGCACAGCCTTCTGGTTTTGCATAGTCATGATGATTCAGTATCAGCTGATTGGAAAACTGCAACGTGAATGAATCAATCATGTTTCCCTTCTATAGTGATCTTGACTCCACGCTCATAGGCAAATTATAGTGATAGTGACATTGTGCGCGCACACTGCTAGTAATGCTTTATAAATACCACCTGGAGCATGAGATATAATATGAATTCAGTGGAGTTTAAACGTTCAGTAGTACCGGTAGATTAAAACAGCTAAATATTTCAGTGGATCATTAAAACTGAGCGGATACAGCAGAATCACTGAAAAACCCGTAACTCTGGGTAAAATAAATTGTCACTCAGCTGAACCACTGACATGAGTTGAGTGAATTTTCAAACATAGGTTTAAACGTTTAAGGATTTCAACCCTTTATGAAATTGGTCTACTCACGAAGGCGTTGAACAGCTGCCTTAGTGTACGATATATGTTAGTAGAATTGTTTTACACCTCAGCCGGCTCTCGCGCTGCTTCGTTCCGTTCGCACTTTTCCAGTTTTTGCCTCGACCTTGAGACCTCGGATAATTGACTGCGATTTGCTAGTTTGCATCTCGACCTTGCGGCCTGGGATTATATGATGGTTACTTCTGGACAAGGAGGACAACACAACACAGCAGAATCCGGGGTAGTGCCTTCTCAAGAGACATCCAGTGAGGATTTGGACGGGCCTTGAGGTTCCTAGGATGGTTTATCACAGGGAGCGCTACTCATCGAACACGACTAACGGACGTACATTCATCGTCGGCGGCGGACGCCTTCATTGGGGAGTTCTCCGGTTACCTGATGTCGGTTACTGCGGGCACCGAAGTCATCAGAACCATCCACGTTTCTTCGACGGACGATCACCTCACAACGCCGGCGGACTCTTTCTTCCAGTCTCAGCGATTTCTTCTAGCACTTATCTATCTGTTTCAGTCAACTCTTCACTTCCAAAATCGAGATGGCCCTTCATCGTAGCTGCGGGATCCCTCTGCCAGTGATGTTTAGCTACGTATCAAGGTGTTCGGTTGCCGGTCTAAGGGAACAATTTTCTCACGTTTTATTCTGTTTCGGCCCGACTTCTTCACTTCTGAACTCGAGACGGGCCTTCTTCGTAGCTCCAGGGCCCCTCTGCTAGTGATGTTTAGGTACGGGTCAAGGTGTTCGGTTGCTGGCCCGAACTCGGGTAATGATTTTCTCACGTTTCTTCTGTTTCAGAACGACTTCTTCGTTCGCCCTTAGGATCGTGCCTTTATCTGAGCTCCTGGACCCCCAGTATGCCAGTGATGTTTTAGGCATGGGTCTTGGTGTTTCGTTGATGGATGGTCTGTAGTAGCGACTTCTTCCTGTATGCCCCTAGCATTTTGTTTGTTTCAGCGAGTTTTAGATTGAATTTTTCAGTCATTAGGGATTTTCCCTAGGCGCTGCTACGCCCTCCCCGGTGAGCTGTTTGGGAGGGGGAGGTGGGTTAGTGGGTAGAGGTTCCAAAGAGTAACATCTCTGGCTAGAGGTCTGCATAAGAGCATTCCACAAAAAAAAAACACAAAAAAAACCTGCGATTGTGGATTTCTTCGCTTCACTAGTTTGCATCTCGGCCGTCACCCTTGATCAGAATCTGTCCCCAAGGTAAAATAGCCCACGTGTATTTGAACCGGGTACTTTTATGGTATTTTAAGTTTTGATCGATCATTCGGGAACCAGGTGGGCTATACAAAATTGCTGGGGTTCAGGTGGGTAGTGTAAATAAACAAAATTTGCAGAATAATCTTCTATATTCGGAATATTTACATAAACCTGAAACAATTTCATTCTAGTACGAAAATCTCAAAAACGATCAATTCCGCTCCAAAAACGTGCTTACGGTTGTGCGATTTTTTAGGCTAACGAACTCGTCCGAGCGACTTAGAAAACCAACGTGTGTACCAAATTTGGTACAATGCGCACGTAAAGTGCGACCATTAGGTGTGAACACATAATCTATACAGAATGTCCAGTAATTTCACTCCAAAAAGTTCATTTAAACATAGGCCCAAAAGGCTTCGTTTCCCAGATATCCGCCATTTTGTTCTTTGTACAAAATAATTCATATCTAAAGAACAATTTGACTGATTGAGTTCAAACTTGGCATGAAGCTTAACCTAATAATGTTATATATCAAGAAAAATCATCGGTACTATCGAATCATGCGTTTCAAAATGGTGTCTGTTTGAAAACTTCAAACCTAAATAACTAAAAAACAGTACATTTCAACGAAAAATGCCAACACACCTTTTTGTAGTCCTTTTGATTCCCTATCGGATGGTGTGACTGTAAAAACAATCGGATGAAGGATAATAGTTAAGTTATGTGTAATAATTGGTTTGTTCAACCCGGCATCCTATACCAACACGGTAAACACAGAAATATTGTAAGCGCATTTGCTGTCGTTATCTTTAACTTAGCCATCCGTCGTCCGATTGACAGTTACACCGTCCTATAGGGAATCAAAAGGGCTACAAAAAACGTGTCTCGGCATTTTTCGTTAAAACGTACGGTTTGGGAGTAATTTTGGTTTGAATTTTCAAACAGGCGCTACTTCGAAACGCGTGATTGGATTTAATTGCTTATCTTGTTTTAGATGTATTATTGTTAGGTTAAACTTCATGCCAAGTTTGAACTCAATCGGTCAAACCGTTCTCTAGATATGAATTATTTTGTACAAAAAACAAAATGGCGGATATATGTGGGAAACGAAGATTTTTCGGGTCTATGTTTATATGAACTTTTATTCTTATTTTGACCCGTAGAAACATTCCCTGAAGTTTTATAGCGTAATTACTGGACATCCTGTATAAATTTGTTGAATGACAACATTGATAACCTAAAAGGTGTTCTGGGGACCATGACTGGTGCTTATTGAACATTTCCGACTTTAGGTCTTAGAATAAGAATCGCTGCAATAGCTCATGTTT
Source organism: Philaenus spumarius (assembly GCA_018207615.1). Taxonomy (NCBI): domain Eukaryota; kingdom Metazoa; phylum Arthropoda; class Insecta; order Hemiptera; family Aphrophoridae; genus Philaenus; species Philaenus spumarius. Next base: position 13,078 of record JAGFPH010009042.1, read on the forward strand.
CATATGGAAATTCCCTAAAAGTGAACAAAACCAGAAAATATAAGTTGCCTTTATAATATTTTTTTTAAATACCTACTTTGGAAATGAGCGAAGTTCAAGTGCTGCATAATTCCTGAGTCATTTTAAATAAATATATTGGTTCATTGTCATTCAGTAAATCAACGTAATTGAATGGAATTTAAAGCCAAACAGAAAACCTGTTTTAAGAGTTTCAACTTCATTCAACAAGAAACAATTTGGAAACGTAAAGTTACTGGTTAATGAATATCAGATATAGCTTTATATAAAAAGAAATAAAGTCTACGAGTATGTAGGTGAGAGGGTGTGTATGTATGTTCCAAACCGTTTGACAGGAATATGTTTGCTGTCCAACCTAAAAATACAAAAACTAAATTTTAGCCTTTGTTTTTAACATTGTGTAAAAGAAAGATAACGTTTGAAAATAAAATGTATTAAAAACACTCGAAAAAATCCTAAAATAACAAAGTCAAACATGTTTTACTTACTTTAATATAAATTGTTACAGTTCAAGCTAGATTTACTAATTTAAAAATGAATTCCGTTCTTTTTGTTTTAGTGTGCGCGAAGAGACCAATAATCAAACTTTACAACAATTCTTGATTTAAATTTAAACTACGATATAGTTTCGCACTTTAACAATAAAACAAAGTGTCAAGTTCTGCTTGTGCAATGTAAATCCGTTACTTCACCTGTCTGATAAATGTCTATCAAACAGAGAGTAAAAGTTTACGCAGAGTAAAAAAATACTAACTTCAACCAGCACTGCGGGAGTGACAGTGCTCTCTCTCCCCTTGCAGCCTTGCGTTCAACTTCCTACGGACGCATGAACACTGCATCCAAACACCAAGCAGCTGGAACTGTGACGAGCACAGTTCCATACAAAGATGTTTGTATATTTTTCATAAACTGGGGAATTGCTACTGACATTAAGCTTAAGGATTATATATTGTACAATGATAAAGAAAGAATTAAAGGAAAATGTCTCATTACATTAAATGTTATTAATAATATAAAATGGAAATGGAGGGTGCTGCGGTCATGCAGTGGGAATACGCGAGCTGCCAATGAAGGGCATGGCACATTTTTGGGCCCTGTACCTGTCACATATTTTCAGAACAAGAAGTAAGATGATGTTGGAAAAAAAGTCCAAAAAACACACCAATGAAAGAGGAAAGAGAGGAAGAATTGTGAGCTTCCTGTCGAAGGAGGAAGTAGATGGCTGGCAGGTCTAAAAAAGAGTGTGAGGATAGTTATACTCATTTTGACAGGACGCTCTGTCTTAAACGTGCATGTTAGGACACTACTGTAATAGACACTGCAGCTAAGAAAAAGACAGATCAGATTGTTTCCTGTGTTGCATGTACCCTCCACCTTATTTACATAAATTCAAATGTAATTGTTCGTTTGTTCAAAATCTTAAACCTCCGAAAATTCTTCACCGATTGCTTCGAAATTTTGACACAACGTTGCAAAAGGTGGTTTTTTATATACTTTCTGAAAAATAGCGCCTTCTGTTGGTCGTAAAAACGGCACAAACTATACTAAATATGGTATGGCAATGTGAGCGCCATAATAAATAATTATTAAATATGTTTATTGTTGGTACTGCAATTAGCTATTTGCTCTAATGTTCCCATTAATAGCTGATTTCAAAATTTGAAACAATTATTTGTATTTATAACTTTTAGGTAGGATTTTGTTAAAGTGTAGGCCTGAAACTTGCTGGTTCTGTTAACATTTATTATAACTGTTGCTGTAAAATATACACAATATTTTGATTTAGACATTTACCATCTTATCTTTGAGGTTATTAATAATAATTTATTGTAAACAAAACATAGCATCTATGTATACAAGGTTCCAACTGGGTTGGTGTGTGAAGCACGCAGGTGTCTACATTAGTATAGTAATATTATTAATAGTTAAAAAGTGATACTGGATCTATATTGATATTTTTCGTGCTATATGGACACAAACAATATGCTGAAGTCAGAGTTTATATAGTTAAAGGCAGTGAAGCCAGCTTGAGGCTAAATGTTCAAGCCTAAATTATTTTGTTAGCAACCTTTACAAGATAAACTCGTTTGCCTTTACCATCATTAATTGAATTGTAAGTTCGGGCCATCTGAGGAAAGTGTAACTTTTACGGAATATACCGGTTACATGCAAGATCGTCTGGTTTTTTAACGAACCTTCTCTACCACTACCATCCTGACAATGTCCGGAAGCTCGCAAGAGGAACCTTACGCCATATCCGCTGAGGAGAAGCGCTGTCGCCAGGGGACCAACAGTAGTAACCGACACCGAGGAGCTCGTCAAATCTGGTGTCAGAAGTGGGATGTAGCAAAGAGTATGGCCGAATGAAATGATTGAACGTGAGGAAAGAGCTTTCCCTGATGTTGAAATAGCTAAGAAATATTTAGGTTCAGAAGAGTGAGGCTTTAAGGACAGTTCACTTTTGAAAATAAAGCCATTGTTGGTATAGAAGTAATATTACCATGAAACCAAAACCATGATTTGTTATGAAACATCGTAAACCATGTTAGTCTCAAAACAATGCTTAATGCGTAGGTAAAAGTTGCATACCAGTCTTTAAGTACCAATATTCAGTCTTTGCGTTAAATCGTCATAAACTTTCCCTCATTATAAAATAGAGCAGACAAAATCAATAAATCTGTATAAAATTTACGTTATAACTCAACATATTCTATTTACTTGGAAGGTAGACGGACATACATGGGATTCCTTATTGCCAACAGTATTATTTCTCACAGAATTCGTTCATTACCTTCTGGAAAGTAGACCGTAATTACGGTTGTGGATATTGTTTACGAGGTATGCCAGGAAAGTTGTCGCGCCTAGCGGACAATCACAGCACTAACGAGGACCTTCTCAGTATTTGCACTTGTCACAAATCACACAAATGATACAGAACAAGTCGTTAAGTAGTTGTCATGGAAACGGACTTTCATCTCAATCAGTACACATTTACAGACCGCAAATGCCAATTGTCACAGCTGTTGTGTTTCCTTTCACATATTTCTGTAGACTGACTTACTATTTGCTAATTAAGTGGGACGTACGAAACGAAAACAATGGGCTTTGAATTCAGTGGATCCGATGGCAAATGTCATACCTGCAGCTGTTGTTGTCCTTGCGCATATTACTACACACTGAGTAACTCTTTACTTATTTAGTGACAAATACAACAAATAATAAGCAAACGTTTTTCTTGAAAGTTTTGCTACTCTGATTATGTTAGAATGTTTAATTAGATTTTTTTTTAAAGTAAAAATATCACAATTAAAAAATAAAAGGAACAAATTTAGAACAAAATAGTTCCGTTTTGATCTGGAGTTAATTTTGAGAACTGTCCAATCCCATCCAATAAAGTAGTCATCCCCCAGTTTATGAAAAGAAAAAAGTATTTGCATGGAACTGTGCGCTTCACAGTTCCAGCTGCTTGGTATTTGGCTGTTGGGCTCGTGTGCACATAGGAAGCTGCACGCGAGGCTAGAAGAGAGAGCGAGAACACTGTCACTCCCGCAGTGCCGACTCTGGCGTACTGTTGGAGGGTAGAATTTTTTTACCCCGAGTCTGGTAAAGAGGCTATGATTACAGACGAAGAAATTCATTTACTAGACATTTTTCGGACATGTTAAGTAACAGATTTACACCCAAGCAGGCCGTGAAACGTTTTATTTTTAAAGTGCGAAACTATACCTCTTTAAATACGCAGTGAACTATTTCAATCATTTATAGAGATTTATTGAATGACTTCAGTAAATTTAACGATATTTCCCAAGCCTATTTACACTAAAACCGGACGATCATTTAAAATTCAAAATAAGTTATTTGGATTTCTACCGCGTTACATTCTGAATAAACAAAGTAGTCGACTAAACCCATGAAATAAGAAACTTTAAAAGTAAAGTTTTACTTTGTTAGCGAGAACATTAATTTGTTTCAAAAACACTATTTATTTAAAATATGATTACAATTGACTGTAACAACATTTCAAACAGGGGCGGATACAGGGGGAGGGTCATGGGGGTCACGACCCCCCCAAAACATTTTTTTAAGACCTGATTTATATGTTTGATTTAACCCTGCAAGTGTCAAATAACACTAAGTGTCGTCTCAGCCCGCCGAGCAAGTGGCAGACAGCACTATTGTATGGTCTGATTGTGTGATTGTATTGAATATTTCACCCACTAAAAATCTTCCAATCTCAATAAAACAAAAACCATTGGAATGAAAATGTTTGAAACATTAATTTTTGTATTTACAAATTAGCTCTAAAGCGTATATTTACATTTATAATCATCGTTTTGAAATTGCAGTTGTCTATAAAGATGACGCCGCGCGAGAAAACACAAAGAAAATACATAAAAGTTGTCACTTTTCTAAGGCTCATAATCGTTAGACAGACTTGTTTTGAAAGAATATAAGGCCACCGTTGGATTCTTCAAGATTTGAACTTTCTGACACTGAATTCCAATCATTCGCCACTCTTATAATTTCTTAGATATATATGAAGTTTTCTGTAAACCCTTGATTGCACAGCTTTTCAACCAATAAACAAGCATATTTTGTAAACAATAAACCTAGTACAAATAGATATACTTGTACATTGATGTCTATATGGATTTTAATGTAAATTCTACAAATATTTTCGTTTGATATAAGGAAACCCTGATTTAATGATCATGGGCTACAGCTATCTTGTCTTTGAAACCTACAAATTTTGGTTTTTAATAGACCCTGATTGGACCATTTTTCACCGAGAAAAGTCGGAAAAACGCTTAAAAATTACAATTTTTCAAAAGTTCATATCTTTGTTAACTTAATTTTGTAAATTAACAAAGATATGAACTTTTGAAAAATAGTAATTTTCAAGCGTTTTTCCGAACTTTCTCGGAGAGAAATGGCCCGATCGGGGTCTTTAAAACTTTTTTTTGGTTTTTTAATTCTCTACAAATGTTTCGTTGGAAATATCGTGATCCACGCATAAATGTTTATTACATCAACGAAAAGCCCAAAAAGTCAAAATTTATTGTTATTTTTGTTTATAAAAAATGGGCAAAAACTCCTTGCCTGATAGTTTTTGTATTTTATATACCTATGTGCTACCCTTAAAGTCACTGTGGATATCGCTTGCTGTTAAATTCAATAACAAGAAACAATCTCTATTGGTTGGGCTAATTATTTTACCGAGCGCGCCGTAAGGAACTGTATGACTCGAATAAGTGAGACCTTGTGTTGCATTTAGTGAAATAAAATGGATTTAATGATCATGCTGTGGATTTTATTTTAGTTGATGTTGATTTTGGTACCGTTCCTGTTAACTCTTTCATGATTAGTGTTTATTTTATTCTTTAATCTTTAAGAAACTCTTGATCTTTCAAGACAGTATTTAAGGCCTAGAAATGCATTAACACCTATTTCATAGAGTTTATATATTTTTTAATTCCACAGACCTGTTGTTGTTAAATTCTCGGTAATGTTACTCTTTACTTCTTATGACCCCTCCCAAAATGAAATCCTGTATCCGCCACTGATTTCAAATTACCAGTGGTAAAGTTCAAGACATAATTTGTTAATTTTTAAAACGCGAAAATCTACTTACTTCGGGACACTATGAGACAGGACAGAGATCATAATGAGTTTTTACTCCAAATTAGGACAACGAGTACGGGACCTCAGACGGTCATAAGCATTGGTTACCAGAAAAGTTGCGGACTCTTAGTCCGCTTAGGTTAGAGACATTTTGGTATGAGTTAGGTTAGGTTCTGGTTAATTCATAAATTAGAAGAAACAAACAACTTATTATAACAAAAGAAACATATTTAGTTATATTTTAATTCTCATTGACACCAATTGAAGCAGGTATAGAGCCAGGCACAAGCGTACAGGACAAAGAGTTCAGCTGTCAGACAGAAAAGACCCAGACTCTTTGTCCGCCTTTACGAAATATTTTGTGGTCGATCCTTCATAGAAGTTTATCTGGACTTTCTGTCATACATTCAGATCTACCGTAGCCCAGTTTCGCTTGGCACATTACTTCCCATCTAATTAGTGATCTTATTTTATACTGGGTGATCTTAGGGCGAAGTCCCTCATTTAAAATTTTCTGCAAATGAATTGTTTCTGAGATCCCAATGATGACACTTAAAAAAGACCATTCTGTAAAAGGAGAATTCCACTTAAGTAGCTTTTACAGTCTTAACGTGGGCTATCTTGTGTTTTAACAGGCAGATTTGATGAAAAGACACTGTCTAGAGACGGTTTACGTAATTACTTTTCAACAATGATTAATTAATTTGACCGTTTGTTGACAATCAATCGCACACCATTAGGATGTTGTATTTGAGCTTTGAACACACCAAAACCTTTAATGTCAAGGCTACATCGATCAATGTAGGCAATAAACAAAACAGCTGTAAGTCGTGTTTATTTACATTAAGGTTATCGACCAGTCAGGGTCAGAGAAGGTCAGGTACAAGGTCCTAGAATAGATACGGAGGTGTTGCAGAATTTTTGGGCCTAAGTAAATGTGAGAGAGACTAACTAGAGTTTGTTATTCATTACTAGCTGTGACTGCGATTTCATACGCGCACATGTATGATCTACTTATCGTACTAATCTGTATAATATATAAAATAAGACTTCCTGACCGACTGACTGGCTGACTGATTTATAATCAACACCACACTACTTAACACTTCAGCCTAACACTTTCAGAGCCTTAACACTTTCAGGATACCTTCATACGACTAAGTAGAAGTGTACTAAGAATAGGCCAGTCGGTTAAGGTCAATTTAGACCAAAAGTACCAGTAATTTGCAATACGGCTGAATTTTTTTTAAGTACATTAAAGTATGTAGATTAACATAAAAAAAGTTTACCAGTCTATCGATTTCCCAAAGTCGAAAAAAAATCGATTATCATTTTTTTTTTCGATTATCCTTAATATTTCGAGCTGAGATGAAGATAAAGGAAAATAAAAAATACCACCGTGTAGGGGAGGTATTTTTCAACAAAAAAGGTCATGTGTATTTATTTCGTCCGAGCAATGGTTTGTCTGGAAAAAATTCGATAATGCAGGTATGTATTTTGCAGCAGGGGAAATCACTAAAAGGGGACATCTTATTCATATATGAAGCGTTGGATCATTCTAAATTGGCCGAATTTTAATATATCGAATTGAAACTTGACATAGGAGTTAAAATATATATTTTAAACATTTATGCTGAGTCTCAGCTTGTTATCTTGAAAATTACCCGATCTAGAGCCACTTGACTTATTAATGGGTTTCTCGATTTTAGGAGTACCGGACCCACCAATTCATTTTAAACAGCTCCAGTTTAGAAAATTTTCAAAATATCAACCTGAAAGTTTTTTTACAAGTTAAATATATATATTCAAACAAGTTCAAGGAGTATAAACCTTTTTCATTATTTACTTTTAAAAGCACAAGTAAATTAAAAAAGTATAATTTTAGACCTTTTTAGATTTTTAATCATAACGCTTGAGTTGATCAGCTGCAGATTAGTCATTTTTTTAAATATAGTTTTTAAAATAAGTATAACAAAAAACAATTGTATTTTTAACTTCTGTACCAATTTTTAAATCGATATGTTAAAAAATGTCGAAAATGGAGTCGTTGAATCCAAAAGTGTTATAGTTAAAACGAGATAGGTAAAACAGAAGACTATTTTCAAGCGCCTCGTTTTTAAAAATAACAAGAAAAAAATCGTTCATACTTACTAAGAATATTTATACTGGTGTACTCAACTTGTAAAACAAATTTGGTGTTGATATTCCAAAAATTGACGAAACTGGAATAGATTGAAACTAGTTCGTGGGTCCGGTACTCCTAAAATCGATAACCGAAATCGACTCCTAGATCGGGTCATTTTCAAGATAACAAGCTGAGACTCAGCATAAATGTTTAAAATATATATTTTAACTCCTATGTCAAGTTTCAATTCGATATATTAAAATTCGGCCAATTTAGAATGAGCCAACGCTTCATATATGAATAAGATGTCCCCTTTTAGTGATTTCCCCTGCTGCAAAATACATACATGCATTATCGAATTTTTTCCAGACAAACCATTGCTCGGACGAAATAAATACATATGACCTTTTTTGTTGAAAAATATGAAAAATACCTCCCCTACACGGTGGTATTTTTTATTTTCCTCTATCTTCATCCCAGCTCGAAATATTAAGGATAATCGAAGAAAAAAATGATAATCAATTTTGTTTTCGACTTTGGGAAATCGATAGACTGGTAAACTTTTTTTATGTTAATCTACATACTTTAATGTACTTATAAAAAAAATTCAGCCGTATTGCAAATTACTGGTAGTTGTAACCTATACCGACTGGGCTAGAAAGAATTTTGAAAAATACTGATTTTAAGGGTGGAAAATGGTAAATATACGAGGGTTCACTCGCCTTCCTATAGATGAACAGCTGATTTGAATTAAAAGTTTAGCAACATAATTCTAGATTATAGATGTGGACTATTATACTGAACCAACACGTTTGTTAAATGCATTTGCATTCATTTCCACAGATGCCAACTTTATTTTTTATTAGGCCAGTTTGAAATACAACTTTATGGTCATATTTTATAACTGGAAAATTTCCTCTTTTCAATATAAAAATAAAAATCTCTGTAATAATGAATCGTCATGCCAGTGAAAATATCTGTTTGCATTTGCTTCGCCACTAGTCGCCTAGGGATCGGTGAGCAAAGCGAGCAGGAGGCTGAGCCCTCTAGTCTAATATATAGAAATAAAATTATGTTCAGTATTTTGTAAATGACTTCTTTTCAATCTTAAATAACATACATATAAATAAATAAAATAATAAATTCAGGTTTATAACTAAAGAACCTCTGAACCAATAGAGACGAAATAGGTGTAAATTCAACTTAAAACATAAGTTGATTACTAGAAAGGCGCTGGTGGAAGAAAAGAGTTTACATTCGTTAAGAAGATAGTTGTCATAGTTTTAGTTTCTTCTTTTAGTTGTTAATCTGTAACGGAAGCATTGTATCTTCCACGATGTTTTGCTACAATTTTGTCCCGCTGACTTCCAGGCGCTTTTATGCAATGTTGGTACACACTGTCAGTTTGGGGTTTGCATACGCAGCGCCGTTAGTTACAACTCATGCACGCTAAACGAACTTTAAAACTGAAATGTATTTTGTATTTGTAGACCGATTTAAATGAAAGAAACACTGAATGTTAGCCCGAGCTTATCTCAATACGTCACTGAAAACCACGAACAAATTGGTTCAGCCGTGGTGGAGACTAGTGCGCGCAAACGCACGGACAAACAGACAAAAGTCTGTTTGGAAATTTGGATTCCTTTGTACAATTTGCAAGTTTTCCAACGTACATTTTGAATGGGTTCTTTTTATGTCTTAAAACCAAATTCGAAGTAGTTCCACATCTATATATATAAAAATGAATTGCTGTTCGTTAGTCTCGCTAAAACTCGAGAACGGCTGGACCGATTTGGCTATTTTTGGTCTTAAAATGTTTATAGTAGTTCATAGAAGGTTTATACGTAAAGAAAAGTTTGAAAAGTTTCCCGAAAAAGTTTCAAATTTGGAAGAAACTGAACAGCATTTTTATTGTACCATAGCAACATTACTTAGCAAATTTATAATCACTTTAATACTCTTCAAAACCAACAGCTTTTTAAGGTTAGATTGAAAAACTATAAACAAACACAAATAAAAATGCTTACAGAATTATAATTCAACTCAAACATTGGTTATTAAATATGTATATAGGCCTACTTAGAGATATGCTGCTTAAAATATTGTTTATATAAAATATATCATAACTATGAAGTTTTTAATACTTTTCAAAACATATTTTCGCTATCAATAATAATAATAACAAACAAATTATTTGACACCATGCATAACCATAAACATACACGAGTTTAAACATATTTTATTGAAATCTAAACAAACCATCTGAATTAAACTAAATGCCATTAAAATATCACATTCGTAGCTTTATTTTGATATAAACTGTATATTGTATATTTAAATACTAAACAATATATATCTTATACTAATTAGGCCTATACATTTAAAATTACAAACTCTATTTGAACCAGTTTGTTACATCCTAAATTAACGCGGATGTTACAAAGTGATTCAAATATCTTTTCTACGACCCCCAGCTAATTTAAACCCTCGCTAAGAAAGGGTTAAAAGAAATTCGAAATTTTAGGGTGGTTTGGGGAGGGGGGTCAAAGTTACTAAAAATCCCTATAAGAACGAATTGGAATGAAATTTGGTACGTAGCTTCCTTTTAGGCTGTAGGTGCTCGTAACATTGTCAATGAAATTAAGTGAAAGTCAAAATTAGTAAAAACTATAAATTAAAACGATATATTTAAAGCTTTTTAATATTAGATAGTAGTTTACAGGAATATAATTTTCAGTGCTTTCCTAAATAGCGTAGACTTTTTTTCATGACCACAGTAGAATACGCACAGGTATTCAATGAACACTTAAAAAGAATTACAATTACGTCAAAAAGACTGAAAATATCAACAACCACGGGCAACGCCGTACGGGTCAGCTAGTTTTGAATAAAACTCTGAACGCAACTCCTGACTTTCGCAATCCACAGATAAGTGAGACGTAAACCGTTATCATTAACATTGAGTTTAGCACACATGTTAGTAAAATATAATACATTTACTAAATAGATTAACTGAATTATACAGGGTGATTGTAAGTATGGAAATGACTTTATATTGCGTAACTGAGACGTACATGGCGGAAGAAGCTCATGCTTGTCTGCTAAGTTTTAAAAATCCAACATTTTGGTGGTTCGGGAATTTTAGTCCACCATCTTGGATCTGCCACATTGGATTCAACTTTATGTTTTTAAATGGGATTCTGGACATGTGACACTTAATTTCAATGTGAACTTTCAAGAAAAAAACAACGCCGTAAACAGGTTTTCAATAGATGCCTTCGTTTTCGATTTATAAGCATTCGAAAAAAAATTGGGAAAATTTTGTTAGCAGTAAAAAAGGTACAACACTATGCATAAACCATTTTATTGCATTTTGCAATCATGAAGTATCTAATAACTAAGTTTAAGACGTGAAAGTAATAAGAAAATAATAATAATAAATAAACAATACAACAACAAAATAAATGGCAGTTATTAACACGGATAGCTGAATAGTGGTTATTGAATAATTAACATAGCCATTTAGTGTTGCTGAGCTTTTGATCTGAATCAGCTTCTTTTCAACTATTTTTATATTTTAAATCAAACATTTTCAAAATCCTTTCTTAGACGTAGCTTAAGTAGTGTTTGCTATACGTTGATTGAAATGTCAGTCAGTCAAGACAAAGCCGTTCATATAGATAAATTGTTCTTAAAGTTCATAATTTTACTGAAATAAAACCATACAGGGTGTCTGTTTTAACTGGGCCACCATTGTGATCCCCAAAAGTACAAGATGTACAGCAAACTTTAAAGCGGATTTCACCTACGTTTTAGTGAACATTAAAAAACTGATTTGAAATTTCAAAAGTTTGCCGCCATTTTCCAATATGGCGGACAACTTTCGAATTTCTTACGAAACACCCTATAATTTATGATTTAGGATTTTACAAGTTATTTTTAAGACTTTGTGTTCTTTAACAGTTAGAGGGGTATAAAGTTTTAAAAGGTCCTTAACTGATCGGATGATATTTTGGTATGGAAACGTTTTGAACGAATGAAAACGCTCGTAACATTAATAAAGCAAATTTAAATAATTAACTAACTTTTTTTAATCTACAAATACGATTTTTGTTAAATTTTTTACCATGTTACAGAAGAATTGAATGACAAAACTACAAAGCTCATAACAGTTACAAGTTCTCATTTTAAAGTACAGTTTTTAATGTTTTTATATATTAAAATGGCAGCCAACTGTCGAATTTTTTATGTGACGCCCTATTTTGTATGATGATTTTGGATTTTACTGAATTCTGGATTCTGAATCAGTTGACATTGAGCATCTGTTGTTAACTTAATTTTTCATGTGTGAAAATTTGGAGGAATTTGTAGTTTTTTCACTTAATTCCTCTGTATCGTGGTTTTGAAAAATTAACAAAAACCGTATTTATTTGTTTAAAAAGTGCTTTGTTAGTATTAAGTGCGTTTTCAATGGTTCAAAACGTCTCCATAACAAATATCATCCGCCCAGTTAGGGTGTTTTTAAAACTTTATAACCCTCTAAATTTTAAACGGTTAGTGGCTTAAAATAACTTGTAAAACACAAAATCATCGTAAAATAAAGGGTTTTCTACAAAAAGTTTAAAAGTTGTCCGCCATATTGGAAAATGTCGACAAATGTTTGAAATTCATTTTTTTAATGATCACTAAAAAGTAGGTGAAGTCTCCTATTTAAAGTTTGGTGTGCATCTTGTACTTTTGGAGCTTCCAATGGTGTCCCAGTTAAAATGGACACCCTGTATTATATTTAGTACTATCAAAATACCACTGCATTCTAATAAATAGACCGAATCATTCAGTTGTCTGTATTTCTAAACGTCATTGGCAGAGACCACATAGACTTAAATACTTCAAGTTTTCCTGTTGTATGACCTTACGCCTACCTTTGTGAATATATAGACGAAACAAATACAGGCAGTATTGTCCTTATTGACTTCATTCCTGTTTTGTTTACCGAATTTGTTTAGACAGGACACACGGCCGTATGTCCACTTTTTCTCGATTAAATATGGAGCCTTAGGCCTCGGAAACGCAGGCACATTTTGCAATGTGTCCTGGGCCATCGATGACTCTGACACTGAACATCCGGGCAAATAAAGCGAAATAACTTTTCAAATTCCTGAAGCCCACAGTAGGGTGCTTAAAATCATTTGGTAAACCTTTAAATATTTTTGGCACAAGACACCGCGTTAAGTGACGTGTCAAAGTAAAGGAATTACAAAGTTTTCATATCAAATTAAATTTCATTTATACGATTCTGAGTGGGAAAGGAACAACCAGAGCCGGTTCTAGACCTCAAAACTGGGGAGGGGGGGGGGGGTAAACACTACAGAGGGTAGAATGACCGGGTTGTATGGAATACCTCCTAGTCACAGGGAGATTGAAAAATTATGAAAATTCAACCTCCCAAAATTCTATTTTAATACCTTTCTGGCTGAAAATTAATAAGTTATTTAAAACGAAAAATCACACTCCGAAAATTCCACTTCAGCATATCCCTGGATAATTTTATTATTATTATTATTTTTTTTTTTTTTTTTTGAGGCGAAAAACAGGAGCAGCTACTATTGCCTGGAAACCGTCCTTGGATAAAACTTAAATAATCACTTATTTTTCCCCTCAAATTTATTTAATTATACTTATAGTTTTTTAGTTTAAATGATCTAAGAACGTAATTTATATTTACTCATAAATTCAGAGGATATCTTAATATGAAAATTTCTACAATGAAAATAATTTAACGCCTTCGCCAGGTATTGTAAGGGATAGTATCCAATTTAAACCCGTTGCAAAAACAAACTGTTTTGGATGTACAGTTTTCATTTGTTTTTTCTTTTTCAAAACTGTTAAACTGTTGATTGAAATAGTTTCTTGTTATTCACACCTACCTCTACGCAAGTCCAAGCAACAAGAAAAAACAAAACCCGGGAACAACCAGCGAGATATAAGAGCATAAGACTGCACGGATGACGTTTAAGGAATAACAAAAATATTCAATTAATCATCAGTTCAATCGTGTTTAGAGGATCAGCAATGGGCAATTAAAACTGACAGAGTTTCAGTTCAGTCGTGTTTAGGGGATCGGAAATTGGCAATTAAAACTGACTGAGTTTCAGTTCAATCGTGTTTAGGG
>JAGFPH010009042.1:39122-50227 GCA_018207615.1 Philaenus spumarius
ACCACGGGCAACGCCGTACGGGTCAGCTAGTTTTAAATAAAATTACAACAAACGACCACTTTGGGTTGAACGTAACATCGCCAACCACATAGAATTTGTGTAATCGACTGTAATATTGTAATATATTTAAATCTTCACCATTGATCCGCTCAATGGTAACGCTCGAGCTTATGTAAAGGAGGTTTTCAAGGTGACTACCCAAACACATCAGCTGTTTTAATCCCGGCCATAATCAGGTCATTATTGACAAGTTGGTAACACTGACTGTAATACCGGTTTCATTACAAGTTAACCGGAATATAATTGAATACGTACAAACCCACTGTGCCGTGACGCAGATGTAGCCGTAGTGAAAGGACAGCCTATCGAGCGTTACCTTGTTTCAAACATAGCCCTTACTAGACGGTTGTAACGAATGAAGGTAATAATTTCGGTTTGGGTTCAAACTGACCGGGCGGTCCGGCAAACGTTTGTAAACATTGGCCTACAAAACTTGTGTTTCGAAGCTATTGTGAAAGTTGAGACTTATAGTTTTATAGTTTTCTCGTAGTGCTGCTATTTAATTAATTGTTGCTGCTTTGTAAGTCAAACAAGCCAATTTAAAAAGTTTTTTTAAAAGTTTTCAACGGATATCTAAGAAAGATTAACTATGCTGTGACTCTTATGGTAAGACCTATTGGTAAATGAACATCGATCATAGTCCTAAGAAAACGTTTTGGGGTTCGTTAAAAATGTTATATTTATAAATGTGTTCGCACTCGAACGGCCGCATTTTAGGTCCGATTTGGTTTACACTTTTTATACATGTTGGTTTTTTTATTCGCTTGGACAAGTTAGTTGGCAAAAAAAAACCCAGCAATCGGAAGTACGTTTTTTGACCGGAAATACAATTTCTGAGATTTTTCTTGAATGACACTTTTTAAAGATTCGATCTATGAAAATAAATATAAGAGATTATTCTGCACATTTTGTTTTTTTACACGACGTTAGAACCCATCTGGTTCCACCAAAATCGATCAAAACGTAAAATATTATAATAGTACCCGGTTAAAACCCACTTGGGGAAAGCTCCTGATCCAAGACATTTCCGCTGAGTGAAACAGTCCCATAATCCAAAGCCGCAAGTTCGAGGTTCAAACAAAGTCTACTAATATATTTCTATTCAGCGCAATATTGACTCACTTTCAGCAATGTACTGTTGACTTGTATAGTGTAAAGATTGTAGAATAATTTAAATAGCGGCGCACAAACACTTTATGAGATTAACTGTGCCTATACTTTTGGTAGGATGAGAGGCTGAAATTTGGCTTAAAAAATAACTTCACTAGGCAACAGTTTGGAATAGAAATAAACTCGTTATGGTGCCAGCAAAATGCAGATTCTTATGACTGTTTTACGAAGACTGTTCCCAGGGCATCTCATTTCACGTTTTGGTAAAGTCGCACGGTATGGTCGGTCTGTGGATCTAACTGCTTGTGATTTTTGTTTATGGGGCTGCATTAGGAGCAAAACCTCACACCATTATCGATATCAAGAAATGAAGTTGCTGCAATACCAATGTCCATGGTACGTCTAGTAATGCAAATTTTCAGAACAGATCAGAAACATGTGAGGATGTTGGTGAGGAACACCTACGTGATGTCATATTCCATTAATGAAAATTACATAACTGGGATACCCTGTCTTCTTTAGCCTAATTGGCATGAAGTAAAAACGTCAGCACAAAACTATTTAAGAAAAAACTCATTCTAAATATTTAGAACAAAATTATATTTACTTTCAAAATTATTTATAAAACACATTTTATGAACGATGACTCTTGATTGCAAAACGTACCGTATCTTGAAACCTAGCGTGAAGTTCTCCAAGATCAAAGGTTTTCTCTGAACATTTTTCACCGTTTTGGTTCGCCAACAACCATGTATTTCTGGCTAATTATTATTCATTTGCAAATTGAGGAAACGATTTTAATGACCAAACTAATTAGTCGGATTATCCGTGCCAATTAATCTGTGAGAAACGTTAACAATGACTGTAATCTGTGAGAAGGAATATCGCAAGGGCCACAATCGCTAATATTACTGGGAAATTACAGTGTGTTCATTAGCTCTAAAACATTGTTCCACCTTCAGAGTTCCGTGAGAGAATAATTACAGCTGAACTTAAAGCTTTGTCACAGGAGAGATGTTTGTTAATTGTTCTTAAAATATTAACAAAATACTCGTAACAGAGGGGAATAATTTAAAGTTTTTAGTTACAATTTTTCCTCTCTATGAAATTGGAATATAGTTTTTAAAGAAATCGAGCTTATATTTTATGGAGTCCGGGTCCTCAGACAGTCATAAACATTGGTTACCTGGTGTGCGGAAGGAGGATGATTATACAGAATAGGCCTCCCGAGCGCCGAGCGAGCTACCTGGCATAATCTGACAGTTTTGACAGCCGAATTGGAATTCACAAAAGCAACGAACCATGGTAATGGCGTGTGCCCAACTGAGCATAGAAGATGATCAGCACCAATAGTGTGGAGCTCTCAGCCACTAAACCAACTCCGCTTTTCTTTCCTACATCACACTGGAACTGCTACTAGCATTACGTCAGAGAGATGCTTGTCTGTATTTCCTAGTGTCTCAATTCTATGTGACAGGTTTACTTTTTAGATCGCTCTCTTTTTGCTGTAGGATAGATGTAGCAAAATCACTCACTGCTTGCCAGTTTTCTTTACTCTTCACCATTATCTGTATATTTGAAGCCACATCAGGCTTGGCATTTGTGGTTTTCTTCAGGTCCTCTCTGTCACTTATCCACCTTGGGCATTGGAAAAGGGTATGCTCTACCGAGTCCTCCACTTCTTTACAGTACTGACAGGCAGGCGTAGAGATAAGCGCCGAAATCGCCGTGACCCGTCTATACCTGTGTTAGGTAGTAATTAGTATCCACAAACCTCCGGTTAATCCACACCATAATGTCTGGAATTAGTAACTTAGTCCATGAACCAGTAGCACTTTGCCTCCATCTTGACTGCCACAACTCAAGCATTTCCTCCCTCAGAGCTTTGAAACCTTGTCCCTTCTTCTGGCACTCTCACTCACCAGCAAATCAATTAGTGGCACCCCTGCAGGTATGATTGCTCCCTCTGTACTAACCGTCCTATATGCGCTAATGGTTCGAAGCGCCATTCTTCTCTGAACGCTAATAGCCACCTTCTTAAACTTAGAGTATTTAAGTGCGTCTATTAGTGCAGCATATAGCATAATTGAGTGTGCAGCAAACATGAGAACCTTGCGTTTACATGCTCTAGTTCTTCCAGTGCTAGAAGAGTCGGCATCATAAAGACCATTGTGTGTTGGTATAAAGATCTAGTTCTTCCAGTGCTAGAAGAGTCGGCATCATCGAGACCATTGTGTGTGGGTGTAAAGATCTAGTTCTTCCAGTGCTAGAAGAGTCGGCATCATCGAGACCATTGTGTGTGGGTGTAAAGATCTAGTTCTTCCAGTGCTAGAAGAGTCGGCATCATCAAGACCAAACGAGTAGACGGCGCATAGGGTAAAACTGTATGAATAAACTTTCAATGATTAACCATCTGTAGCAGTTCCTGTCCCCATTCAATACTACTTGATTAGACTCCTATTTGAGTTTAACCCAGTCATTATAGAACATATTCGATCTATTTCTAATTGACCTGTTTCGTCACTGTTAATAGTTTGTATATGCGCAGATCAATGTCTCTAGATGTAAAACTATTATCAAAAGAGAAAGTAAAAGAAAATTATTATTTCGTGAATTAATTTAAGACTGTCTTTATGCGTAGGCGTAACATTTATCACAAGAGGATTGAAATATCTGAAACTATTGGTTTTGATTCTAAATGCTTTTGCTAAGTAAATAGATTTCGTACGTATTTCGGTAGTTTGCAGATGTGGGTGTATTGGATTTTTTTTATAATTCTGAAAGTTCTCGTTAAACTGACTCTAAAAACTAAAAGAAATATATAAATTACATTTTATAGAAATTACGAACAAAGTAAACTCACAAAATCACAGGTTAAGATCAGCCATTTTGGTTGATTGATTGTTTTTAATGACTTCTGATTTACAAAATTATGAAAAGAATTCTTACAAATAAACATATTTTAAAGGTAAACAAAAATGAGCTGCTCATAAAAAGTTACAGAAACATTAAGGAAAACCTCGAGGTAAAAAAACCTGTATGGGGTGGTTTAAAACAATATGTATACACATACATAAAACAAAATTCAAAGAAAAAAATTTGAGTCATCTAATTTAAGTTGAGTTAAGTTGCATAGTTAGTTGATTTTCGCTATTTCTGCGCTAAAGAAAAGAATCTAAACACTTAACTGACACAAAAAGGTAAATAATCAAATATATTAAACTTAACGAACTAAGAAAAATATAGAAGAAATACGTGAAACATTTTTATAAACCTTGCAAAACTTAAATTAGTAAAATATCAACACTAATTTGACTCATGTTGACTAGTCAGCTGATTTGTTACGATACAAATTAAACCATTATTTTAAATATGAGTGTGCATACTTCGCTGACGTGTTGTCACGTGACGCAACACGCTCCCTGACGCGTCAGCTTCAAATATAAATGTCCAGATCTCGTCAGTAGAAGTCAGGCACATGGAAGAAAATCTCATCGAGCATGTGAAGACCATCGTATTTTATTTGACCATTTCAACATAGATAATAGAAACAAATATGCACGCTATGAAGCATGGGAAGAGATTTGGAAAAATTCCAGGAAGTACAGATCATATTTACTAATTTATTGCAAAGTTAGGCCATTTGATTGATTTAACCGATATTTAAAAACACGTTTATAAAATCTGTTTCCTTTAAAATTGTCATAACATAAAATTTGATTTCTTTAATAGCAAAGTCGGTTGCTGAGACGCTCTCTCTCAATTGAGTACTGGATTTTTCAACTTTTCATCTATCCATGTTTAGAAGTGCTTAGAATTGCTCTACTCATTCTAAAGTACATCGGAAAACATTCTTCAACTTTTAATAACTGAGACATCAGTCGGTAAAACCATTGACTATATAAGCATCAGTACTTATATAGTCAATGGTAAAACTCCCCGTGAATTGATCGGCTGCTCTAGTGTGCACTCATGTTATTCTTGAATGGAGAGCAGTTACACAAGCTGCGGTCATCGCAATATACTCTTCTTCCTCATCTAAAGAGTCTAAAAGTCTTCTATCCATTCCGCAACGATGTGCACCTTCTGGGAGCAAAACAACAACTAACTTGAAACAACAGCGGAGTGTGAATACAGACGTATAAGATGGCATTGGATGCAATCAAATCACGAAACAAGAAACGCAATCTTGAATACGTTGTCAAATTGAGCATTACGGCCACACAAACAGTATTGAACGTAGGTGGCGTGACATCCGTGAGGAAATACCGATATTAGTGAGGAAGGACAACTACATTTTGTCAGTTTCCTTTCAGAATATTTATTTAAAACGACCCCACCTGAACGACAGAATTCATAACGTCTGGTTGATTGCGGCGAAAATTAACAATAATAATACAAAAAGAGTAATTTATATGTAATGTACCCCCAAAACAGTATAACTTTTTAACCAAACATTAAAGGTTATAATTTCTAAATTGTAAACTTTATGTATTTATTTATTTATTTAACTTCGGCTACTTTACTTAAAAAACTATATGATGATTGCAATACATCATTTAAATCTTTGTCAGACAACCATAGTGTTTGCATTGTTTTTACGTTTACACTGCTAGTTAAATTAGTAAGAACAGCTGATTTCAAATGCATAACTAATCACTGATATAATTAACATGCTACTAGCTCAACTGGTGTTAGAATGCATAACTACATAGCAGAAAGGGAAAAATCTCTAGGTTTCCGGGAAAATATCACTTTCAATAGTCACAGCTACAATTAATTATGAAAAGCTATGATTAGCACCATGAGCTGCCTTTGATTATGGGTTTCTTGCAATCGACGCACAGTGGGGTATTTTACGTAAAACGTGGCATAAATTCAAAACTCCACCGTAGGTAATCAAATTTTGGTATAGATTGCTATTTTGCAGTCCTAAAACAAAATCTAAACAGAAAAGACAAAAAACTTTACGAAAAAAAGTTCATTGTTAAAATAACTACATCATAAATCATAATACACCATTTTATGTTTTTTTAAATGTATTAGATTTGAGAAAGATTGATTGAAGATCAAAGGTGAATATATATTGAAATAACATTTTAAAAGTGAGATTTATTAATTTTCCAGTAAAGAGGGTTAAATTAAGCAAATTAAATTGTAACATAATTGTTAAGCATTTAAAAAAACAATATTTTAAAATTGAACTAAAATTGTAATCTGTTAGTTGAATGCTTTTCTTGTCCATCTTAAAATGGAAATGAAATAACGTCCGTCATGTTAAAGGATAAAAATAGTTTCTATTTTGTGATACGTGCATAATATTTTCATTTTTTGTTAACAAATTTAAAAGTTTTAGAATTAGAAAAATCAAACACTTACAACAGCCATTATATTTGGTGGAGAAAGAATTTATTGGTATTTGGAAAATAACAACTTAATGTTATTCTTAAGTTAAGTAACTAAGAATACAACTCTAAATTAAATCATTACTAATAAAAGTAACATTTCACAAATAAAATATATTTTCAATTGTTCCATTTGTGGAAAGAAAAAAAGCTTAATGCATAATTTGAATTTTTCTCAAATGTATTTTAATCCAGTCAAAGTTATACAAGGAATCATTGCACGTTTGTACACTGAAATAACTATTATATTTTATATAAAAAACTGTATTTCTACTAACAACCCTAATCCTTATTTCCATCAAATTTACTTTTTTTTTCAAAAACTAAGTTTTATTCTCAATGGTAGTTTCACATGGTAATAAATTATTTACTGTATGGTAATTGTGATGCTTATTAATAGACCTATTTTGGCAGTGTTATACATACAGTGTTTCACAGAAATATTAATATCCATAAAAGG
This sequence comes from Philaenus spumarius, assembly GCA_018207615.1. Lineage (NCBI taxonomy): Eukaryota > Metazoa > Arthropoda > Insecta > Hemiptera > Aphrophoridae > Philaenus > Philaenus spumarius. The sequence goes on from JAGFPH010009042.1 coordinate 46,158, forward strand.
TGCAAATATGTGCAATATTTCATTTTTATTTCAAAAAGTTTAAGAAAAAACCTTTACATTAACATTCGAATTATAGCTTGATCTCATTTGGAACACTGTCATAATGCTTCATAACTATAAAAAAATTACAATATTACATATTTTACAAAACTAATCAAATTGTATAAACCATTATATTAAGATTCATGTTTTTTGGTATCCAAGTCACAAATGTTTTAAATAACACTAATTTACTTTAATTAGGTTCCACCACGTGACTTCCTGTTTGAAATCGCACTTACGCGTTTCAGAGCATCTGCTCCATCTTCAGAGTATGTAATCACTCACTATCGAGAACGTTATACATTAAAATTAACAAATAATTACTGACGAAACATAAGACATAAACATATAAATTAAAGCGAAGAACTACGTGCGTATCGTTTCAATGCCCTAGGACAACTCTTTATATTTAAACTTTACGAATGTACTTTGTTTAGAGGTTGATGTTGCCATGCTCGATCAATCAAAATAGTATTAAATGAGGGAGAAAAATAATCTATAACACGACATTATAGAATACTACCTTCTAGCTAACTGACTGCTTTTTACTTGTAGTGATGCGTTATCTAAGGAAATAATGTGTTTATCGGCCGTCAATAGTTGTTTATTGTTCTTTCGAATGTTTACTATCTCAATGTAATAATGAGTGAATTCCCGTTTCACTTTCATTTTTTAAATATATGCCAAGTTTTGTGGTCAAATACCCCACAAATATTACCTGAAAAACAGTTGACTATAACCAAGTGACTCAGAAGTATTTAGCTATATCCGATGTCCATTTTAAGAACGTATAGATTGGAATTAGAGAAAGTCAAACTCGTGAAAAATACAAATGCTTGTAAATCGATTGGTAATATTAGAAGGATGATTATAGGAGTACCATGTAACTGAGAAAAAATAGAAAGCAGAGTTTATATATTTTTCTGGACAGTTAAACACCTTGAAAAGTAACCACTGTTACGCGCGTTTATGATACTGAAATAGACAGCCATATAATGACATCCACACATGGTCTATCTATCAACCCTTGGGAAGTCGGGTCGCAAGACAGCCAGAAGTGAAATCAATATTTCTTCGAGCTAACTAAGGATGTATACTATTTTATACTAGCTGCTGTACCTACCTTTGCCCGTGTTAATGAGCAAAGTACTTTGAGGTAATTTATTGGTCCGGCTTTTATCAACAGTGTTGTTCCTCATTCTTAAGCTCATATTTAAGCTCAAATTAAGCTCACATTTAGAGGGGTTAATCATCCCTCGTAAGATGGACTCGATTACTACTCACAAAAATGAGAAATACATTGCGATGCAAAATTATGTTTTCAAACTTGATCGTGTGGTATCCAATGTCAAAACTAATAACATTCCTATATGTCTGGAAATGCATAGTTTCCCAGAAATCCGCCATTTTGATTTAGTTTTTCACTCAATATACTGTTTAATACATTCATTGCCATCGTAACTAATAAGGCAAAAGAATGTAAGGAAGTAATATACTTGAAATGATAAAAAAATTTCTAACCTAATGAGCACTATACAGCGCCTTGCCAACAATCCTATGTTATAAGCATTTTTCTCAGGTAATTTCCTCAACATAATTAGACCAATAAATATGTAAACCGCATCGTAATGTCAGATCAAGGGTATTTCTTGAAATCCTTGCAATTTTTTTACTACGGAACCGTTAACTTTTTTATATATTCTAGATTCTTTTTCATGTACAAACATGCTAACCTTCTCGCGGAACTAGGAACTGTAATAAAAAGGTAATTTCGCTTAGATCTGTTTTCAATCAAGGCTATATGATTAATTACCCTTACAATGTAAAACGTATTGACTTAGGTGAGTTTTTATCTCAGACTTGTTAACAAGGCTGTAAAACTGAACCCTAGAACTGTCGTAGTGAAATTTTTGCAGTGCCAAGCTATTTCGATGCCTGTGCAAGTATATTTTCAAAAATTCGCCAAATATAGTAATTTTAAACCAATCTGAAAGTGTTCCGCAGATTTTTTTTGTAGAGAAAGGTTCAAAGAATTCAAGTATACCAGTAAAAAAAAATGATTGATGCAAAATTTACAAAGTTATTAGCTCAAGAAACAAAACATGTTCAGTAACAAAAGGAAAAAATTCAAATTTAGGCGTAGATAAACAGTAGTATTTAATATAAACGCTAAAACGTACTTCTCATTGTTTCAATAAATTATTAAAAAACTAAGAAAGTTTTTACGGGCGCAGTCTAAACATTTCCTCTCTCTGTCCAGACTATGGGAACACGCATAGGAAGACCATGGGAATTTGGTGTATTGAACTCAACAAATGTCTGCATTTCACAGGATTGTACGAATAAAATCGAAACAGTAAATTTGGTTTATTTTACAAAAAAAAGGAAAGGTTGAAGTTTTCTCTATAAATCTATATAAACATATCTATACAAATATATCGAATTGTAATAAATATAATCGATTGCAAAATGCGTTTTTCATTGGTTGAAAACTGTCCAACTGCAATGGTTTACAGAAAACTTTATATTTTCGAAACTATAAGAGTGACGTCTGATTGGAAGGCAGTTTTAGAAAGTTCAAATCTTAACGAATCCAAAGGTATATTTACTGTACGTTATTTTCAAAACAGTTCTGTCAAGCGATATTGAGCCTTAAAGAAGTGACGTACTTGCGTAATTTCCAATTGCTTTCTCGCGCCGCATCAACTGATTTAGAAAATTACAATTTTAAAACGATGATTACTTGTGTAAATACACTTTTTAGAACAAATTTGTAAGTACAAAAATTAAAGTTTAAATAGTGTCTTTTCCAACGATTTTTGATTTATTCCGATTAGATGATTTTTAGTGGGTGGAATATTCAACACAAGTTGAGTTGTCCCAGACTACTCAATTTACTACGGCAGCGCGTTGAGAAGTCTCAACTTGAGGCTTTTGACAGTACTCTTCAGAGGGTTTTAACTCTTCAGAGTCCAGCACTACCCCTAGAATAACAGGCTATTTTGTGTTTTACTCAAGGATTTACTAAAATTGGCACAACCCTTGAATGGTTTAACATAACTTAACATTTTGTGCTGGTTTGTTGTTACTGCAAAACGTCTTTAGGCGTGGTAGGGTAGATCGTCAGACAATAAGTGAAATGCTTCAACTTTTCCGACTTCAACAGGCAGTTGAAAGGAAAAATTAGAGGAAACGTTTGAAAAGCATGCGCAATCATCAGATGTCATGCGTTTTCTGTGTTAATACGTAGCATAGGGAACCGGTAGACTCTTGCGTATTATGCAGTTACACACGTTTGATCATTTATTGAATTTATGTTGATGTATTAAAGCTAATGGACTACATCAGCTTGAATCGTTATTTATTGTGTTCAATATTTGTTCTTTACTTCGTTCTTCACAAGAAACTAATTATGCCTACACACAACAAACTGTTTTATCGAACTGAGCCAATGTTCTTTAGGGATTTTCAACACGTTAAATGTACAGAGCCAATTAAAGGAACTAGATCGTGAAAATTTATAGTTTTTTTTAGTTTTTCTTTTATTCAATTTTATAAATCTACGGAATTTTCTGAATGCATACATGGTATTTGTTACATTATTTATCATATTTATTCATCTTTTTAATCGGCTTTCTCACTATCGATATTTGTATAAATACACGACCTGTATGACATGTATTTTTTATAAGTTATTTCCCAAAAATTTTAACACAGATATCTTAAAAACTTTAATTGAGGATCTTTAAAAAAATAAGAAAATAAACACATGTAAGTATTATTTTGAACACTACTCAGATGGGCGATACGAAAATGTTCCTACGTTAAACTAAAGCTCCGGAGGTCAACTGAAACAAAATAAATGTTTACGGAAATTTGCAAAAAATGTTCAAAGATCTTTTAAAGGCCGTGGAAGGAGACGAGAACACTTTCGGATACTAGAAAATTAACGAACTTTATATTTTCGTGAAACCGGTTCTATAACCATCAAATTGTGCTAAAAATGTTTATGGTTTAGAAATTGCTCC
>JAGFPH010009043.1:5811-19693 GCA_018207615.1 Philaenus spumarius
GCAGTACATCAGAGAAGTGAAAAGATGTAGAACTGAGATGAAAAATGTTGTTTATGTGGACGAATCATATGTGAATGCCGGGCATGTGACGGGAAAGTGTTGGCAAAGTCCGAAAGAAATAGGAATCGCTACTCCTGTTGGTAAGGGCAAATTATTATCGTGAACGGTGGGGGTGAAATGGGCTTTGTTAACAAAGCTTTTTTTGATATTCACAGCGAAACAGAAGAGTGGTGATTACCATGACTCCATGAACTTTGCAAATTTTTTAAAGTGGATCATGGAAAAGTTGGTACCAAATTTGCCAAGTGAAAGTGTCATTGTTTTAGACAACGCCAAATATCATAACGTTGAAGAAAACAAAAAGCCAAGTAGTAACTCCTTAACCCTCCAAGTGCTGACATTATTGCTCTTTAGTGCTAAGGGATTTTTGGTTCCGTGCATGCTTATTAACTAAAATCATTATAAAATACTCACTAACAGTAAAGTAAGACTTATTATATATCATTTTAATCACAATTACATGATCTTTACAGTAAATAGCTTTAACAGGCTTACCTTATAATTTTTATACTTTTTTTTGTTAACAAAAGTAGAAATAAAAAAAATATTTTTTTTGTGTTCTAAAACCTCTCACTCAAAATATGTAAACAAAAGTAATGTAGAAAATTCAATATAGACAAAAGTTCCACAATTTTATGGTGAATAGAAATATAATTATATAACACTACTACTTTGCTGTAAAAAACAAACTTTTTGTCTATAAAAAACACTCGGTTTTTCATAAAAAAATTGTTTTTTGCACAAAGAAGAAAAACTTGCTTCTAAAGATATAAAAGTACTGTCTAGGCCCAATATTTATGGTTTTAATTTGTTATAAAGGAATAACACACACATTATATACAAGAAAAAAAACAGAAGAAAAAAATATTTACAGTTCAAAGTCTCTAAAAATCACTATTTTCAAACGCACCTCTAATAGCCCTTAAATTGCTAAGTTCACTCATAATTACTTAAAAAATAAATAAACATTTACAAAAACAAATAAAAATAAACTGATCTAAACTAAAACTAAAAATGAATAACAACTAGTGGATACACAAACAAAATCCGAGTTCCGAGCGTCTATCTACGCGTAGGCCTACTACACGACTATATACCGTGTATAGATACAGTAGAGCGTCGATAATCCGAACGTCAATAATCCGAAACGTCAAAAATCCGAACGCGTTCTGAGGCAGCCCCTGCAAAAATTTTGTTTCCGTAATTTCCAATTAAAATTTCACAAAAATCTTCATTGCAGTTTGACATTATCTATTTTTAAACACTTCTTAATACCTTCTCTCACACGCCCTCACAACAGACTGGCTGTCAGTATTTTCACTGTCACGCTAATAAGCTGCTTTAGCTAGCAGTAAACATACAGAAAGTTCATTCATTTCTCGTTGTGTAATCATTATAACAGTGTGTCGTACATACAGTAGTGTACTATACAGTATTTTTTATTTTTCGTTTGTGTTAACTACAATTTAGGAATTTACAAGTTAACTTTTAATTATGTACTGTACTGTAATTGAGAGTTACATATGTAGTCATTGTTGGCCCTACTGTGTACGTGCAGGTTCTTCTAAATCATAATATGTTAGTCTTACATACTGTATTGTAATTACATTACCTCTTGTACTGTTTAACCACTTTAATCGATTAAAGGGCATATATTTTAGCCTAAATGGCTTTTTCTTGGTTGTTTTCAAAAATCTGAACAAATTGATAATCCGAACCCCCCCTCGGTCCCAATTAGTTCGGATTTTCGACGCTCTACTGTACTTGATTTGACAATTCTGCCGAAGGTTTGTTTGAGTTGACATCGCTATGAAACTCTGAATTATAATAAAGTGACTCTTTCCAAACACAAACATACATAGAAGTATCCGATTGTATTAAAAATAGCGGCGTCATACACATTTACAAAATGTATTGCACAAACGTCGCATATGCGATGTTAGCACCGTAACGCGACTTTTATACATTGCATATGCGACGTTAGCCCTTGGAGGGTTAAAACTGGACATTCAAAATTGGCTGACAAGAAATGGTATGGATTTGACCCAAAAATTACCAAGGCAGAACTATTGATGCTTATCAAAAGTCAACCGAGAAACCCAGTGTATAAAATTGATACTCTGCTGGAAAGCCATGGACACAAGGTTCTTAGATTGTTCAGACCTTACCAACCGGATCTGAACCCCATTGAGTTGGTATGGGGAGCCATAAAGAGACAGGAGGAATAAAATAAAAAAATATATAAGCAAATATTTCATTAATATTGTAGTGAATATTTTATAGTTTGTTTTATGCTTACGTAGGTTTTAGAAGAATAAGACCTCTATTTCAAATCTATTTTATTAAGTATAGGCATAATATTAATTATTCTATTATGTCAATGCAGTTTTCGATTCAGCACAAAAAAGTATAATACAAACAAAAGTAATTATAAATCAATTTTTGAAATTTTAGAAATTTGAAAAGGGGTGTTTGCCCAGGCTTGATTTTTTTAGAACAATTTAAAAATGAGCTATTGATGTAATTTTAAATCATTGCCATTTAATCCATTATATTAGTTTACATGAGCACAAAAACGCATAATACAAATATTAAAATATTGTACATGTTACAGGGAATTCGCTAAAATGTAAAAAAAGCACATATAAAAAAAAATGTTGTAACAGACAAAGATGTGTTATAAAGAGTTAATTTTGTTTGTTTGTATGTAAGGGGTAATCTCTCGAACTACTGAACTGATTGAAAAATAGTTTTACTAATAAAAAGCTACACGATCCCTGAGTAACATAGCCTATAATTCATTTTGATAAAAACTTTTTTTATTTCAATATTTGTAAATTTAGTCGGATAAAATCTTAGTTAGGCCTAGATTGATAAATCAGCATTATGTATTTACATTTATTACCATAGCAACCAACTGAATAAAATAACAGATAACAGCTGTTTGCTGTAATATTTCCATTAACAGTTAATTTCAAACTTTGTACTGTAATTCTAACTTTTAGGTTAGGTTTTTTTTAAAGTGTAAACTAAAGCCTTGCTGGTTCTTTTAACCTTTATTATAACTGCTGTTATAAAATATACAAAATAATTTGATTTGAACATTAATTAAACATTATTTACTTTTTGACGAATTTAAGGTTATGAATCTTAGACAAATTTATGTCAAAACTCTTGCAATTTATATTTTTAAAAACTACCGAGATATTTTCGAAATTACCGATCATCAACGTTTGACACGCAGCTCAAAGTCACTTGGAATTTTAAATAAAAAATTAAGTAAGACTTTCTCGGTCACGAGTTCACATTACATAGCTCATGTTTTATATAGGAATCTACCTGACCACTTACGTATGTTTAATAACTTATTTAAGAAACATATTACAAATTGGCTTCTGGAATTGGGAAGGGACGGTACTGAGAATGTCATTGTATCCATCTACAGGTAGCAAATATATTTACCCTTGTTTATTGTACTACCTCATCTATCTCGCTATTATTGATTCTCGTGTGTTTAAGCAGTAACTATTTGTTGACCCGGGTTGTTTTTGGTCCGATATGGACTTGGATTCCTCCGTTTGGCACTTCCCACTCTACTCTACCTCTATTGTTTTTATATTATAAAACTTTAATATAGATCAATAAATATATTATGTCGTCCTTGTTGTAACTTAGATTTTTAGATGCGACTCGTGCCTACGCACAGGCTAAGCCTATGTGGGCACAATTTCCGTGATATTATTATAAATTTTTTCTGTATTATATTAAGGAAATATAAATAAATTGAATTGAATTGAAATTGAATTGAAAATTATTTACCATTATAGCTTTCGGGTTATTATTAATCCTACTCCTTTATTATAAAGAAAACATAACATGATTATGTGTATAGAAGGCTCCAACGGTGTTGGCGTGCGGAGCACACAGGGGTTTCCCCTAGTAGATAATAAAGAGATGCATAAATGGTACAGGTTTCATTCAAATTAAATATACAAATTTCAAGAAATAAATTCTTAAAGTTAAAAATTATGAAATCAAATAGAACCAAAAATACATAATTATGAAGTTTAAATATCAAAAATAATGTAGAATAAAGATATGTATGCGTAAAACCGAATCCCGTTTTGTTCGTTTTAAACGTAGCGTTTAGGAGAATAAGATCTCTACTTCAAATACATTTAATTAAGTATAGGCATAACGATAACAACGCTATTTCTTTGTAGGTTGCAAGAGAACCTATTGCTCAAAGTTTAAATCAGAAGTCGGCTTTGTGTAAAGAGTTGTTTTCTAATTACACAAAGGAAGAATAGGTCAAATGCTGTGAGCATGTGAAGAAAATAGAAGATCAGTACTGGGAAAGCGACCACATCATGGATGAAGAAGTTGACTGACTGATTATTTCTATTAATGGGGACAATAGATATTCATTATTTTACTTCAATTGAAGCAGTAGAGCTGAAAATGTATACATTTATGCCATTAAGTTAAATATAGTAACCTATATAAACAAATGCATCTGAGGAGTCAAATATTGAATAAAATAGAAGCGGCATAGGGTAAGAGGATGTGAGTCAACTTCCACTCCTTTGCCCTCACTAAACACATCCTTCCGCAGTTTAACACACTTAACCTACACCTTCCATGTTACATAAGAATGTGTTTATGTTACTCCTTGTTTAGTCTTTGTTAATATTGAAGTTTCTTTTTTTGTTTTGTTATTTTTTTATGTTATAATGCCTTGTTGTGTGGCCTTCGGTTGCAGCGTGTGAGAAGCTGATAAAACAGTTAGCTCTCCGATAACTTTTCATCAGTAAGTATTTTTAATAATATTATTACATTCACTAGTACTCTTTTCGATTTAGTATTGGCGATTCTTTTATTCGATGGTACGCTTTAATCTTCTAAATACACTCACTTCCCCTGTTTTACTTATGTTAGGTTGCCAACTGATAAGGAGTTGTGTAAAAAAATGGGTTCAAGCTATTAGAAGAGAAAATTGGGAACCTGGTAATCGTAGCCGGCTGTGTTCTTCATTTTAGAGGAGAATACTTTGACAGATCTCCTTTTTGCAATAAACTAAAAACAGGTGTAATTCCTTTCAGGTTTGAAAGTTTCCCTAAACACCTTGGAAAAAACGAAATTCAGGTACATTATTATTTAGTTAATCATTATTATTATTTGTGAAATTATAATTAATTTTTGTTTATTACTGTATTTCCATTGTGAAATAATTTTCAGCTATTTAGTGTTTTAGGTTATGTGTTTATCTTATTTTTTTATTTATTTTTTAGAAGCGTAGGCCAATAAAACTATGTGCTCCTCACTTGAACAAATAAGTAGAAAGGAGGGCTTTCACTTCCTGGAAAAGACCGAACTTCTATTTGCATATTGTGTGAGAAAATATAACGAAAAGAAAAAACAAAATTTGAATTTTTTTGTAAGTTTGCTTTTGAAGGAGTGCGTGGGGAAAAGGTTTTTTTCTTCAACAGATCACTTTCTAGAACAAGAAGTTCTAATTATCCATTACTTTTAAATAGCATAGTGGCATACTATTTTAAAATAAGAATATTTCATTACATAAATGAGATTAACGATCAAATCCACAAACATAAAATAAGGTCGAGAAACAACAAATTAGTATTGTTCCAAGGACAAATTTTTTTGGCTATATTTAGATACCTAAATAAAATATGTAAACATAATAAATACAATTTCAAAAAGTTCATTTTTTTGGGGAAAAGTACCCTCCTACCGATTATGTAAAGTTAACTACAGTAGTCTCTCTTTATAACGATTCTCCCTATAACGATAATTCCTCTATAACGATGGATTTGTAAAAGTTTGTTTGGTCTGCCATAAGGCCAATGTATTTATTCTCTCTAAATAACGATATCGCTCACTCTCTATAACGATATTTTCAGTTCAAGATTTGGCTACTTTCTTAGTAATCGCGGTAACCGACTCACTAGTTCAACGACCAACGTCTTTTGTTTTCCGATCCAGGCGCGTCACAAGAGCATTCCGTTTTTTCTATTGTGATTTGACGTCTGACCTTGAGCGGCTGCCTATGCATTGTCGAGACTGGAGTGGCGGGAGTTCAGTTCGCCACGCACTATCTGGCTGTTCACATCGGATCTCGACTGTCAGTTGTTCTTAGCGCTTTTAGCGGTTACATTTGTGTGTACGTTTGTTTTTTGTGTGTGTGAAAACAACATGCTTTCAAAAAAAACGTAAAGTGCTTACTGTTGAACAAAAAGTGTCTTTGATTAGAGTAATAGAAAATACTCTTTAGTTTTTGTGTATCCATATAGCATATTGGTTTTAATTTTATTGGTTTAGTTTATCAATTTGACATTGTAATGATAATTACTGTACTGTTTAAAAATATATACTGTATGTTATTATTCTACAGAGTCTTATTAATAAACCTGCATTACTGAGCTGTACATCATTTTTAAAATCAGTTTCGTTATTAGTCTCTCTTTATAGCGATCTCTCTCTATAACGATGAAATCGTTTGGTCCCTTCAATATCGTTATAGAGAGAGTCTACTGTACTTATAAACATTCGGACAATGAAATAAAACAAAATTAATACAACTTAATTGTTAGGTTTCTAATATTTATTTCACTTAAACTTTCACACGGTAGACCATGGTTTAAATAAGTTATTTTCAACACTGTTATTGTTGAAACCTTAGTTCATTATAAAATAAAGATAATATCAAAATATTAATTTATTATTATTATTTTATCATGAAATTCCTGGTACATACAATAATATATACAAGGACCTATAGGAGGCAATCAATACCTGTACATAGGTTGGCCCTTATCTAACAACAACAAGCAATGACACAAGTGAAACAACAACTAAATTCCAAATACACCAGGCATAAGTATTAAAAAATTACTCAAATATAACACCAACCAATGATGTAAACAGCAAATTATCATTTAATAATGTTAATTTTTTCTAATTTGCTCAATAACTTTCCTTTTTAAAACTTTCTTATTAATGTTTTATTAATTTTTTAATTTAATCGGCGACTCATTAAAATACTTTTTTGTATAATAAGTATAGCTTCTTTGACCAATTGAAAGCAAATGTTTCGGCAAAGTAACACTTTTAAAACGAGTATTAACTGTCTTTAGTATAAATTCCTTTTTTAAGTTCTCTAATTGGATTGACTACAAAAACTTGTCTAATATTGAAGGGTTTATTGGGATCACACTCACCCAGACCCATTATCTTGAAAATACATCCTTGTAATCTGCCCAGAGGATCAAACGAAGCATCATACACACCACCCCAGCCAACTATCCCATACACTGTGGAAAAGACCATAGTAAATTTGCAACAACTGCTTACCCGACAAAACCATCTTAAGCCTTTAGAAGATAGACCAAATATTTTAACTTTCTAACTAAGTTATTTATATGAACATCCCACTTTATGTTGTAATCATATGCAAGTCCCAGATATTTACAGCTTTCAACCCTTTTCAGATGTTGTCCATTAATCTTGATATCCATGCAATCAGGAACTGAATCCTTGTAGTTTCCAAAAGCTATATATACAGATTTCTGAATATTCAGTATGAGGTTGTTCTGGTATAACCATGAGAAAACAAAATCAAGCTTTGCTGATAGAATCTCCAAACTCAGCCCAAGTTAGAAACAAATGTGTTTCATTTATTTTGGTCACTGTCGAATATTAATACGTTTCACAACATCGGTGCATAATTCATTAAAACAATTATTAATGTAATAGCATTAAGTAGATCTAACTGGTGACAATTTGGGCTTAAGCCCTTGTAAGCTCCATTTGCACAAAAAAATCACATTCCACAAAACTCTTTATGGGAGTAAAACAGTTCCAATTCATCAGAAAAAGGTTGAATTGAGAAAGCGCTTGTGAAGGAACTAAGAAGATGGAAAAGTGGGGTACTCTATTTTCAACATTTTTGACATATCGATTTAAAAATTGGTACAGAAGTTAAAAACACAATTGTTTTTTGCTATACTTATTTTAAAAACTATATTTAAAAAATGACTAATCTGCAGCCGATTAACTCAAGTGTTTTGATGAAAAATCTAAAAAGGTCTAAAATTATACTTTTTTAAGTTACTTGTGCTTTGAAAAGTAAACAATAAAAAAGGTTTATACTCCTTAATCTTGTTTGAATCTATACATTTAACTTGTAAAAAAAACTTTCAGGTTGATATTTTGAAAATTTTCTAAACTGGAGCTGTTTAAAATGAATTGGTGGGTCCGGTACTCCTAAAATCGGGAAACCCATTAATAAGTCAAGTGGCTCTAGATGGGGTACTTTTCAAGATAACAAGCTGAGACTCAGCATAAATGTTTAAAATATATATTTTAACTCCTATGTCAAGTTTCAATTCGATATATGGATAAGATGTCCCCTTTTAGTGATTTCCCCGGCTGCAAAATACATACCTGCATTATCGAATTTTTTCCAGACAAACCATTGCTCGGACGAAATAAATACATATGTCCTTTTTTGTTGCAAAATACCTCCCCTACACGGTGGTATTTTTTATTTTCCTCTATCTTCATCCCAGCTCGAAATATTAAGGATAATCGAAAAAAAATGATAGTCGATTTTTTTTTTCGACTTTGGGAAATCGATAGACTGGTAAACTTTTTTTTATGTTAATCTACATACTTTAATGTACTTATAAAAAAAATTCAGCCATATTGCAAATTACTGGTAGTTGAAACCTATACCGACTGGGCTAAATCCTTTCATTTATTTAATAACATCTACGAGCAAAGTCGTGGGTACCTGCTAATGTAAATATAAATACAGTTTAAAGCTTACCTGCAACACCTGACAACTCTTTGAGTTCTACAGGTTCTGCAGTCTCTGTAACTTTTCCCACTCCCAGACACCCATGAATACTCTTGCCTGTAGAAAATACTTTACCACTTTGAGTTAGCAGTAAAGCACAATCTCCTTCAATATCTGAAACACAAAATAAAAAAAAAATTTATATCGGTTAAATTTTTATAATTACATACTTTCTTCTTAAACTAGCAATAGTAGTCTTATTATGACTTTCTGAATAAAACATTAGGTCTGTACTTATTTAACCCTCGAGAACTCTCGCAGTACGTCGTCAAACTGGAACTCGGGCGCGGTCTTTTAGACCGCACTGTATTAGTCAGGTGCTAGGACAAAATAACTACGTTATTAATTGTATTTTATACTATAATTTTAAATTTAAAGAACTCATTTACAAATAAAATAAAATAACAAAACAAATTTCACAAATGATTGTTTATACGAGAAAATTAATAACACGGACACTCACGCGCAGAAGAAATGACTGCACACAACGCAAGGGTTTAGTAAACGCACTATAAAACTAAAATCCCTAAAATACTTAGTCTCTAATATGTACAGTAGGCCTATTTACAGTTTATCTAAATAAAAAAATGAAAAAACATTTTAGAAATGATTGTTTATACGAGAAAATTAATAACACGAACACTTGCGCGCAGAAGAAACGACCGCACACAACGAAAGGGTTTAGTAAACGGACTATAAACACTGTTCGCCGCCAAATAAGTTAAAAGTTTTGCATGTCTCGCCTCCCTAACTAACTGGGAAAAGAAAAGATGGGATAGAGGGGAAGTTTGCTCAAGGTCAAATATTCGGAATTCATAAATATTTAAAGGTGCAGTCGAAAAGACCGCGCTGCGAGTTCTCAAGGGTTAAACAAATATAAATTTTAACTCTGATTTATCAGGATATTGTATATTTCTTAATAATACCCATTGACAAAACTCATTTGGAAAAAGTTAGACTGTTATTTGTGTATTATATTACTTGTAATAAAAAAATAGGAAAAACTTGGAATTTTTTATGTTACAGAAAAACTAAGTGTTTCAAACTATTTTAAAGGATTCAAAGGATTTTAAAGGATTATTCAACCAACCTATAAACGTTGTAATTGAATGGTTGTTGAATTAAAGGGTTTAAATTGAGATTATTGAGGCTGATGGCTTTCTTCTTTTGTTACAATGCCTTTAATGGTTTTATTAACTCAAAATAGAAAGCCTATATACATTTTTTTTTAATTTGTATATATAATGAACCAATAGCCTATGTGTATTGGAAACAATCTGTGATGTCATATGTAATTGTATCATTTTTTAGTATGTTAAGTTGAAATGTAATCAAATATCACATTCAAAAATTATTATTAGGGTATTATTATAAGGCTACGAGAGAGAGAGAGAGAGAGAGAAAGAGAGAGAGGGGGAGGGAGGGAGGGAGAGAGAGAGAGAGAGGAAATTTTTAGACTATATTTTTAAATTTTGGTACCGGTAGTAGTCTATTATTACTGGGTCACCTTCAAATTTTATGATATTTAAGTTAGACAATATATTGAACAAGAACTAACTATTGACTTTTGAAACTTCTAAAAGTTGTAAATTTTGAAACCTGCTAAAAGTGTCAGAAAATCTACCAAAAGTATGTATTATTTGAAAGGTCACATGTTTGTCAATGTACTTTAAAAATTGTAGCTGTTATAAAATGTTGTAGGCTATGTCAGATGTAAAAAGATATGTAAACTTAAGTTTTTATGATGTTTCGGACAACCCTGTATTGACAGTGCAAGATAAATTTAAAAAAAATTATTTTAATGATCAGTGAACCGAGACCTTTAAAATGAGGTACAACACGACCTACTTTTAGATTTGAAAATTTCCCAAAATCCAACCCCCACCCCCAAAAAATACCCTTTTGGGGTATTTTAGAGGGTTGAAAACATTTTTCCTGAATTCCTTGGGGTCAAAATAGGGGGGTTATCAGTTTAAACTAAATGTCAAGGTATTCTCGTTTCAATGCTATACAAGCCGGCCACCCACTCTGATACACCCTGTATATTGTTACATTTTGAGGTTAACCAAATATTGCAGTGCCCTGGGTTTGACAATGATCTGGTTATAAACATAAGAAAATACTAAAACGAATTATTATTAATAATTACGTCCGAAACCGCGATAGTGTTTTTAATACTAGTGGATCACTTGACGGAAAAAACAGGTAATATAAATTAACCTTGTATTAATAATTACAATTAATATTAATAGTAATTACTAAATAAACTATATCAGAGCACACTAAAGAATACCGTTGAGGGACGGGCTTCTGTCCACCGAGACCTTGAACGCTCCAATCGCCGTAGTGCGATGTTGTCACGTTCTTCCCGCGCTTCTAACTAACTGCGGATGACTCAACACATTTATAATTCTTTAAACTGTCCGATCAAGCCTCGAACGGTAAATACCAGGAGTGTTCGAGGCTAGTAGATATGGCAACGCTGCGCGCCCATCCTATTGGCCGCCTCGCAACGGTATTCTTTAGTGGGTTTTGATATAAACCCAACTTTTCAAGACAAATAAAAAAACAATGTAATCTAGCTTACGTTTGGTTTTTAAATAGGCTTAGTACTATTATTGCTAAAAAAAAAGTCGCACATAAATAGTAACTAGTTATAATATAAGTACAAAAAGAATCATGTATTTGTTAAATCAACAAAATGGTAATAAGGTCATCCTGCCACTGCTTATTGCAGTGAAAAAGGTGAATTTCGCCCTCCATAATAATAACTTGAAGTTAAAGTAAGGTTATGTAAGCAAAGATGTCCCAATTGATGGAGTTGGCTGACAAAATATTATCCTCTCCTAGGTACAGGGCCATTTGTTACTTAAAGTTGATTATTAGTGAGTACAAGTTTTGGAAAACAAAGTAGGATTCATCGACACAAGTTCCAAGTTATGCAATTTCCAGTCTAGATTTAATACAATTAACACACTTCTACGTGTTCTTGTCACACTCCCTGCAAGTGTTGCAGTGCTCGACTATAAGAAAAGTTAAGACCTGGGTACGTTCACGCATGGGAAAAGGAAGGGAAGTTTGCTGGTCTAGCACTGATGAATATACATTGTGACATTGTACCAAATATAGACAAAGTGATTGATTAAGATGCTAAGAAATCAAAAAGGAGGTTAGATTTTGTTTTATAAAAAAATGAAGTAGCCTACATATTTTATGTAATAGTTTTTAGTCAAATCTTCCCAAATTCTTGAATCTCTCCTAGCTGAGTGTACTGGAGTATACAAATTAAATTGTGACGACTGTCCTAAATATTATATAGGTCAAACCGGTCGTTCATTTGGGAAGAGATTCAAGGAACATTTGCCGAAATCTAAACTTACTTCAATAACATCTAATTTTGCTGCACACCTAATTGACTACGATCATAAATACACGGACTTACAAACTAACATGGAGGTATTAAAATTTTGTGAAAAAAGTAAATACATGAGTGTGTATGAAGAATTTGAGATATACAAGGCAGTAAAAATGGAACCGCATAATGTCCTAAATGACAAGTTATTGTTCAATTCCAACTTAATATTTGACACTGCAATGAAAGTACCAAATGACTTTATATAGGAGTGGAGCTTATCATCGATGTTTGGATGGGATCTTGACCTTAGTTCTGACTCCGCATCTGTGATGACCACATGGGACGGGTGTTCCAATTTGTGTTAAATGTGTACGTTGTTTGTGTGTTTTTGTATTTGTGCTGTTATATGTATGACAATTTTTTAATGTTAATGACGACCTCTTAGGAGTGATAATTTCACCTGATGATGGATGAGTGATATCATCTGAAACCGCGGTAGTGTGTTTTTTCACATAAGTGGATCACTTGACGGACATAAAAGGTAATACTTTATTATTAATTTATGAACTATCATTGTTGAAGTACTATTACAATGACGAATGTACGCAAAAGAATACGATGTCTGAATATTATTAACGCTAATTTTATAAAACGCCGGTATTCAAACGCAATTTAATATACAACAGCGTATGTCCGCGAAAAAGTCGATGCCCGAATACAATTTATTAAAATTGTATGAACTTAAAACTCCCGAGAACAATAATTTGTTCTTATTTCTATCAAATACTGGCGTTAAAATTAAATTTTAATTTTAATTACAACCGCTAGGTCCGCGAAAAGGTTATTTAGATGACACTTGTAAAATTCGGAAAAAGTGGAAATTAAATGTCGCTATTTGCGGGAACAAGTAAAACAAAGGCATTTCGTTAAGACTCCCACATAAAACATAAATCACGGGTAACTTTTAATCCCGAAAATGTTCAAAATGTTTTACCCGAACTAAAACAAATAGAATTATTATACTAAAATAATTACGCCAAAGCAAAACTTAGAATAAAGACGTCTCTGCAGATGGAGACGGTCTTGACTAAATGTCTTATTATGCGTACTGCGTATCTATGATACATCACTGCTCTTAGCGCATGCGCATTAAAAAAAGGGATGTTTTTTTCGTATCACTTCTCACGTTCTCACAGATTCCGTGCGTCTAATTTACAAACCAAATAAAAAGTTTTAATAATGTCGATAGTAACTCAAATTGAGTAAATATAAAAACTAAAATATAGAACATTTGCTTTTTATGTAAAATAAATTAAATATTCTTTTAACAAAAATAACCGTAAAAAATAACGAGTATCCGTAAGACCGTAAAACATCAACGGATTCCGTAAATCTTTTAGATAAACCGTAAAAGTTGGTAGGTATGTGTAGGCCATCTACAGGAAGCTTTAACAAACTCTTATGAGAGGAATTGCACTGCATGCTCAAAGCTTAACCCGAGGTTCGGGGACTGCGGTGGAACCAGACTCTGGAAAGGCAATGTAATTATAGACGAGAAGTTCGGAGGGCATCTAGATCCTCTTGGAGGA
>JAGFPH010009043.1:36329-50212 GCA_018207615.1 Philaenus spumarius
TCGGGGTGTAGGTTGAGCTGCCGGTGCAGGTCTCGCAAAGGTAGATGATTTCCTTTCTCATTCTTTGTTGAGCGCAAACAACACATATACCAGTGCCCTTTTCTCTCCTTGCCATAAAGTATTGTCTGCCAAAAAACAGTAAAACAACAAACACAGTACAGTTTCGCACGGAACTGACTTGCGAGTTAGTTGGTCTACAGCGTTAGAGTCGCTCAAAACGGAGCATGAATGGTGTAGCGCACCAACTTAGGTGCTCCTTATACACAACAGTCGGAGTTCGCAGTCGACCGCCATTATGTTTTTTAACCGAGGGATATGTTACCCAATAACTGCTGAACTCAAGCGGCAAAACAGAAACTATTTAGTCCTGACAATACACTCAATGTTTAAAAGCGAGTATATTTGTCCACAGCGTTTTGAGCAAAGTCAAACTTAGCGGTTATATTCGTCTACAGCGAGGGAAGGGTAAAAAAGCTATTCAACTTAAAATTTTAGTCCATAATAAAATGTTAAGTTTTGTAAATAGTAATAGGAAGCTCTGTTAAAGAAATGTGAAATCATTTATTATTTTAAATTATGCGGACAAAATATATTTTAATGCATTTGATTGGTTATTAGTGATTTCCCTAGCCATTGGGAACCTTTATAGTTTTGCCATGTCTCTTTTTGTTTTTACTTACTTTTTATCTAAAATAAACGTTGAGTTCTGTTTCTCAAAGTGGGGTGTTCTTGCTGGTTTATCTAAGTTTTTTAATAACGCAACTAATTGAAAAATGTTGACTAATTTAAAAAATTATAAATTTTAACTTAAAAAATGTTAAATGGGTATATCACTATCTGCACTCTAGGAAACATAAGATAAAGAAAAGTAAATGTAAGATTTTATCGTTTCCATGTCCGTACTACTTTCACTTAAAACAAGAAAATCATGTCGGCTCCTGAAAATCACAACTGCATCATTCTGATATTTGTAAACAAATAATTTTCTAGGCGTCCCCAAGCCAAGCCGGCTCCTTCTTTGAAAGCGTCCTAGTTACCGTGTCATATAGCAACGGGTTTCTGATTGGTTATTCCGTTTTTCTGGTTGCTGAGATTTTCCTCAAGAGTTCACCTTCGTACGGCTCACAAATTATATCAATTTTTATATTTGAAAGGGGTTTGAGGCTATAATCTTATGTTTATGGTGTGTTTCTAATTTAATTAAGTATAAACTAGTTATTCTTGCTTGTACACAAAATAATTTCTTATCCTACTAGTCCAGTCAATGAATGCATTGTAGAGTGCATGGAATATGGAATAATTTTTGACTTCAGGACTTTGTTAGGAATATTTAGGAGATAAATATACTAAAAGTCCACTGTCCTAGGAGGTGAGCTAAAGTCGGGAGGGGGTGGAAAGGTCCCATTATAGGATTTTTATTTATATCTTGGAAACGGTGCACTGTAGGAAAAACTTTACAAATAAACTTGAAAGCTAACTAAATTGACTATAAAATTGTTCCTTTACATATTTGTCGAATTTTCAACGGTTTTTAAGATATACTTTATTGAAAATCGATAATTTTAGAAAAAATAATTTTTACCTCACTCTTTTTGTCAAACAAAAAGTGCGTCTTTTAGTGCGTCTTATGATTATTTCTCAGAAAAATTGTCAGAAATTAAGTTATAGATCAAATTTCCTTCAATTTTATATATACTTTTGCCATTTTATTTTCAACCGATCAAAAGTTATCGAATTTCTAACATATACGCTCAATTTCGATGTTCCTCTATAAAATGAGTATGTAGAGAGATTGTTGCTTTTTAAGGACTGTAACTTGCTATCATGTTGAATAACAACACTTTAAAATGGAAATAGGGTAATTGCAATTAAAACACAATTTTTTTTTATAATTATAGCTTTTATTATATTATTACAAATCATATAATGAAAGTATTGAACTGAAAGTAATTAAAAAATGAAATCAAGATCACCGGTACTTCACGGCCGGTAATGGGTAACAAAGGCCGGCCACCTGGCTTCTTCCAAAAGACAGAGGGGATGGGGTTCTTACTCACTTCCTTATTCTTTATCTTCTGTTCACTTAAACGTTCGTCGAGCGTTTTAGAGACAGTTTTTTTGTCAATGTTATGCGTCGGTTTTTCATGAACTTCTTAATTACGCAAACTTTGACAGTGTAGTGCACACAATGGCTACTTGTTGTTTTGTGTGTGATGAAACAATCGATGGACTAGGTGATGGTGTTTCCACTGTGACAAAAAAAGGAATATTATCACTCGTCAAAGCAAGTAGAGAAAGGAGAGATGGAAATAGCTCCCCTTTACAGGGCTTGGAAACCCTTCTCATTCATATTAAATGTCAACAAAATTACTACACCAGACCGCCAAACACCAAGGATCATTTAAAGAGACAGGCATCTTCACTGACGTCCTCTGAACTGCCTGAGACTGCAACTTTGAGATCCAAACAATTCAAATTCGATTTCAAAACAAATTGATCCTTTTGTGCCGAAAGTCTTCAGGATGAGCAAAAGAATCACAAGGAGAGATGTAGGAAGATTTTTCAGTTACTAACATCACATAAGGACGCTACAAAACTGACATACAAGTAACGAGTATGGATGCTTCACGAGCTAGACATGATCAATGGGAAGATAAAGTGACGGGTCGTCTTTCCTCCTTAATTAATTTTGTTGCAGAGAAGGCTGTGTATCACGATGAATGTTAGTGAGGTCGTTATACCTAAAACCCTAAACATCTACGAATGATACCTATTTTCACGTTGATGGACACTTCCTGTATGTCAAGTCTTGCCACTTATATGTACATGATATAGAAAGTCTCTCTACTCTATTGACACTAGAGGAGAAGTTCGCAAACAAAGGCTACTTCACTATAAGAAGGAATGACCGGTTCTTGTCTGGAATGTGGACAGACATGACCATGGAGACAACCTTAATGCGATTCCATAAACCAAGGTGGCATGTCCCATGGTAAAGGTATAACACATAGTGCTCTCAGTAAATGGGTAATTAGGACAACTGCAACATATTATGTGCTCTCTCGAAGAATATTGTGACCAGCACAAGGATTGTAAAAGTTTTCACCAAAGTCGAGATGCAAGTGACATTGGCAAGCTTACACAATGGTTTGATAATCACCCTCCTTTTCCGAGGACCGAGAAAGTCATGTCAAAAGCGACAGGAGTCGTGGGAGATGATACAATCTTATGACATGATGCAGTTACAATATGCAAAAGAGCAATGGCAAACATGCAAAACTTGCCATTCACAAATATCAAACTATCACAGAAAGATTGCACACTTTCTCTTTCCTCAATGAATTTGACAATCAAGATTGACAATGAAATGGTTGTTGGGGATCCAATCTTGCTTTTTCAGCGAATCTCAATTACCAAGAAATCGGATGAAGATTTGATGAGTTATAAAAAAATATGCAATATGAACTGGCTTCCTACTCCTTTCAACGACAGCGAAATGAGGAAGTGCAGAAAGTCAGAGCTATACACCAGGGCTATAGAATACAAGGGCTGGACCAGTCCGCCTAGGAAAGCGTTTCCGCCACTGCTACTGTGATGACGTCACGGTGGTAACAACTGCTCCATTCCCAACGCTTCTTATAAGTATTTCTGCTACAATAATTTCAATTTCTTAGCAAAGCTGTAACATTTTTATATGCGCTCTTCTTTAGTTTTAGTATTGATTGACACTACACAAAGCAATATGTAGACTGTAAACAATTAGTCTAAAGATGTAAGTAGAAGACAGGGTTACAATAAAACTAACTAATTCGTAGGTAATAAACCGATGTAGTGTACTAATGTTAGCATACTTTTAATTTGATTCTCTGAAACATTTCTGAAAACTAAATACGAAATTGAACAAAATGTGCCACATTATTGAAAAGTACCTGGAGACCGAGCTAAAGCTTGATTATAAGCTGGGCTATGATTTCAATAATAAATATTGGATTATTGAGTTTTGAGGTTAGGCCTATAACATTAAACAACTAAATAAAGGGTATATACAACATTAGGCTTACCTGTAATAAAAATACAGTTTAAAGGATTAACCACAATCTCAACGCTATGCCTCAGAAATAAGTCAAGCCTAAATTAAAGTATTATTTCAATATCGATTTATTCCTAGGGCCTAGTTCGCTCACGTCAATAACTACTATTATTGCAAATTTCCGTGAACATCGTTTAGGTTAGGCCTATAACATTAAACAACTAAATAAAGGGTATGTTTATTATGTATTCGTTGCCATGGTAACTATAAATAGATACAACATTAGGCTTACCTCTAATAAAATATACAGTTTAAAAGAAAGCAGATGATTATTGTAATGGCATTGAAAACATTTGCATCAGCTGTGCTTTGTATTGTTTAAAATGGACAAATTTCACTTTTTAATTTAATAAAAAGACGTAGAAAACGAATTTTCCCAGACTGGTGACCATTTCCAATCGATTTCTCGTGGCCAAAAGCCTAATATAAAATCAAAAAATCAAAAATCCTTAGACGGAGATTCCAGATCCATTTAGCAGACAAACAATTATCTCTCGCTTTAGAAGATAAGATATTTGTATTTATTACAATAAACCACCAAAACTTGAATGTCATGTTTAATAAAACATGTGTAATACTAATAAAATAAAACACATAAAAGGTATAAATACTGCGTAGCTTATATGCAGATGGCTTAATAATTACTGCTGAAATAAAATATTTAAAAAAAACTGCTTTATAGAAATTTTCCTTTCCTAGGCCTAGGGAATAGTTAATTTAATAGTTAAATTTAACAATTGAACTATTTAAATTTAAATTGATACTGAGCAATTTAATTTAGTCTAGAAGTTTAACTTAAAATTATGTTTTATTTTTGTCATCAATAATTTTATTACTCTAGGTTTAAATTTGATTATAATTATTTGTATATTATATATTTATTTATATCTAATTATTTTGACAATTTTAAGTGCATTTTGCTAGTAGGCTAAAGATTTTTTTTAAACATTTTAACTTAAAGCTGCAGAAGAAATTACTTGAGGATCTTGGTCACTTTTTAACATAAAGTAATCTGGCTTGACACTCTTACATTAAATAAATAATATATTTTAATGTTTATTTTAATTTGAAGCTGATTACTTAAAATTTGTTGTTTTTTAATTTTGAGTTATCAATAATTACCGGTACTCTAAGTTTAAATCTTATTATTATTTATATATTATACATTTATTTATATCTCATCATTCTGAAAATGTTTGTTTTAATGTATTTTGTTAGTAAAGGTGTTTCTTGGAATATTCAAGTAACACTGCAGACAATATTAGCCTACTTGCTAATCTTGGTAACATTTCATAAAGTAATCTCGTCTGCAACGTAACATTAAATAAATAAATACCTTGCTAAACATATAATTTAGGTAATTGTGTGTATTGTATAATTTTTTAAAGAAATTCATGGAATACCTCTTCGAGAAAATTGCATTGAATATGCGTCGAAAGGCGAAAATCTCGCGGAATTATATACCTTCTTTAAAAACGTGTACTGAGGAAAATAATTGCTCAATATTCACCAAACTTGCTAAACATATAATTTAGGTATTGTATAACTTTTTAAAGAAATTCATGGAATGCCTCTTCGAGAAAATTAGCCTTGAATGTGCACGAAAATGCGAAAATCTTGCGGAATTAAATACTTCCTTTAAACACTTGTACTGAACAAAATAATTACTCAATATTAACCAAATTTGGTAAACATATAATTTATTTGGTTGTGTGTATTGCATAATTTTTTTTAAGAATTATCATATGCAACGTTATATCAAATAACACGTGAGAGCTAAGGCGAACCGTGCTTACACGGCGTGTCATGGTACCAGAGTGACGTCATGTAGGAGGGGGGGCAAGAGGAAGGTTGGAACAGTCGGCGAGCGTCAACATCAAAGAAGTGGACCAGCCCTTGTATTCTATAGCCCTGGCTATACACACTGTTTAAAGCAAATTGATAAGGACGTAGATTTAACTACCTTTTGAATTTGTTGTTGATGGGAAATTCCTAATCCACTAAGTTGTTTGGCAAAAAGTACTGACGCATAACACCGACACAAAAACTAAAACGCTCGACGAATGTTTGAAGTGAACTAAAGTTAAAGAATAAAGAAAGAACCCCATCTCTCCATCCAGTATTTTGGGAGAAGCCAGGAGGTCGACCTTTGTTACCCTTTATTGGCCGTGAAGTGCCGGTGACCTTGATTTCATTTTTGAATTACTTTCAGTACATGTAAACACTTTCATTATATGATTCGAAATCATCTGTCTTTCTTTATAAATAAAAATTAAAATGTTTGTTCAAAATCTTAAATCTCCGAAAGTTGTTCACCGATTGCTTTGAAATTTTGACACAAAGATTAATATGTGTCAAGATTTTTTAACGAGTGTTTTTATATACTTTTTGAAAAACAAAGCCATTTTTAGATATAAAAATAACACAAATTATACTAAATATTTTACGGCTATGGGAGCGACATACTAAATAATAAATAAATATGTTTATTGTTGGTACAGGAATAATCAGCTGTTTGCTCTAATATTTCCATTAATAGCTGATTTCAAATTTTGAAACAATTGTTTGTGTTTCTAACTTTCAAATTAGGTTTTATTAAAGTACAGACCTTGCTGGTTCTTTTAACCTTCATTATAACTGCTGTTATAAAATATCCGAAATAATTTGATTTAGACATTTAACATTATTTACCATCTTAGCTTTGGGGTTATATTAGTCATACACCTTTAGGATAATTATGTGTATAGAAGGTTCCAACGGGGTTGGCATAGGGAGCACACAGGGATCTCCCCTAGTATAAAATAAAATAAATCAAGTCCAACAGAGTCTCCGCCCGGCACACAAAAATACTGGTCATAGATCTAGGTCAGTATGACCCTTTTATAGTTTGTCAGATTATCCAATTGTTTCTTTGTAAGTGTGTCTTGTTCGAGTCAGCTATTTCATAACTTTCTGCTCTATTACACAATGATGCTCCACTTTCTGTGTCTTCGTCTTGGGCTCGTAAATTCTAAACTATTCTAAACTTTATTTTAATTATATTTATTTCTTAAATCTACCCTCTAATCTCAACAGTTCCTACCAACTACTCAGGTAAAACAAATTGGTCTAGACAACAACTAAACTCTCTCTTTTCCAATGTAAAAGCATGGGACAGGTGTGGTTAAAACCAAGCTCATCTATTGATTAGGTTTCTTTGGTACATGATATATAGGTTCCTTTAAGTTCATAGTGTTTGTTATTGTCGTGTATTTTATGATAAAGTGGTTTTAGTGTTCCCAAATACGGAAAATAGAGACTATGTTTTTTTGTACTTAGTTAATTTAGCTTGGTGTCGAAGAAATGGTCTTTTAAATGTCATTTTTAATTGTAGTAATGTAACATCTTTATTGTTTTGACATCTGTGTTGCTAGGCCTTTGAGTTATTTAAAATGAGTTCTATCCTATAACTCTCACCCAATGGACGTAAACATCTTGAAAGTAACACAGTGAAACATTATTGCAGTTTAAAATAAGAAAATACTGTATTTATGTTAGTAGAAACTATTATAAACTGTTATGCTATTAATAGTATAACTGTGCCCTCTAACTTGCATTTTATTTTGATGTACACCTTGATAGGGTTACATACAATACTGTGGGTATATATTATACCTTGTCATTGCAAAACCACCAGCATGTGCAAGTTGAAACACAATACTGGAGGTCACCAATCATGGTCAGCTGTCTAAATCAGGGAGTGGTGGTAGTTGAGTCTGGGACAGTTCAAGAGCTATACAGATGAGATGAAGATGTGTAGAGTTTATAATCCTCTAAAGTTTGAAATGAATTAACAATTTTCTTGTTTTCAAAATAATATATTTTCAAATTAACAGAACCATCACCAACACACAAACATAGATAAAAAGTTGACAATATTTTCTGAACAAATAAAAGGGTAAACAAGTTTTGTTAGGTTTATATTAATAATGTACATAGTTTTCTTTACTTCATGATACAGTTTGTTTTGGTACAGTTTACTTTTGTGCAAAGTAATATTTGTTATTAAAATATGACTAGGCCAATTTATGTCTTTTACATATATCACTGAATCAAATTTACCAAATCCCAAGAATACAGCTGTGGTTCATTCTATTTTTGTAGTCAGGAGATTGATAACTCATTATTTTGATAAGTGCTTGTCATTAGTCAACTAATCATTAGTTTTTAACCTGTTTTACATTAAAATATCGTTATTGTATACAACTAGTAATGTGTCTGTGTTGTGAACAGGTGTTTGTGTCTGTGGGTACTATGGTGATGCCTTGGCTTACACACATGAAGGCAAGGTGTATGTCTGGGGTCATAATGCCAAGTCTACCCCTTGTAATAATAGGCCACAGTTAGTTCCTGGACTGACAGACATTGCTGATGCGAGATGTAATTGGGGACATTATCTTGCTCTATCAAAGAGTGGAAAGGTAAGAAACATTACTCTGTCCTTTATAATGTACTTCTATCTTTAAAGTGGTTTAGAAAATATTGTAAAATATTAGTTTTATAATATATAACAGTTGAGCTTAGTTTTTCAGAGGTAGTTATAACTTACACTTTAAGCTGTAAAGTCTCACCATATCTCAATGTACCGGGTGTCCCACGAAGAGGTCCCTATTTTTGAATTGATATGACAGACGTATAGAGCGCGCTACAGACTTGAAATTCTACAGTCGTGACTAACACATATGTAAAAGAAATACCCCTGAGTATCAGTTAATTCTGACTGATCCAAACAAAATGGCGGAAAAACAAAAAAACAACAAAATCAGCAATCGTATTTTAAGGGTAAACCTACTTTTATTTAGAATAGGCTACAGCTGTTTAGACTATTTTAAATCTATCAGCTGACTGCGTGTATCCACAACAATGAACATATTTGGTAATAAACATTGGCATTTGTTATTAAGTTGCATTGTAAAGTGTCTTATGTACCATGCCGTTTTCAACTAAGCAAAAAGTGAAATGTTGTTCCTGGGCTATTGCCTTTGAAAATGATTATGAAGCAATAAGGTGTTTTAGGGAAAGGTACCCAGGTGTAGTTCCACCGTCAAGGAAATCTATTCGTAAGTGGAAGACTATCCTACTAGAAACGGGGTCAATACAAAAAAAATACCATAGATCCTCCAACATAGAAAATGAAGAAATCGTATGTGCTGCTTTCATGGAATCTCCAAATACGCCTAATTCATTAAGAAAGGTGGAATCTGCTACAGTGATACCGAAGTCATCTGTCCAAAGGTATGCCAAAAAGAACAAAATCAAACATTATAAAACTCATTTAGTTCTCGGACTGCTTGAAGATGATCCTGACAGACGATTGGAATTTTGTTCGAAAATAATTGAAAAGACTGACGTAGATAGCAAATGGCATGAAGGAATCGTGTTTTCAGATGAAGCGACATTTTATCGAACAGGAACTGTAAACAGGCATAATTGTCATTACTATAACACAAAAAATCCACATATCTTACAAGAAGAGAAATTAAAATCAACAGGTATAACAGTTTGTGCTGCTGTTACCAAGGATGGTGTTTTGTCGTATGACATATCCCGACAAACAATGACTGGAGAATGGTATGCATAAGTTTTAAGCAATCACATAGTTCCTCATCTTTCTCAGCCTGAGATGAAAGACGTTTTTTTCCAACAGG
Source organism: Philaenus spumarius (assembly GCA_018207615.1). Lineage (NCBI taxonomy): Eukaryota > Metazoa > Arthropoda > Insecta > Hemiptera > Aphrophoridae > Philaenus > Philaenus spumarius. The sequence goes on from JAGFPH010009043.1 coordinate 46,107, forward strand.
ATGGAGCTCCTCCGCATTATGCTAATGTGGCCAAAGCAGTTTTGGACCAAAATCTTCCTAACCGTTGGATAGGTCGTGGCAGCAGCTTCATGGACTGGCCCCCAAGGTCTCCAGACTTGACTGTTTGTGACTTTTTTCTGTGGGGCTTTTTCAAGGAGAAGGTTTATTGTCATAACATTGCGACAGACGATGAACTAATGAGGTTGATCGAAGAGGAACTGTTGTTGATACCTCGAGAGTTGTTCAGCAAAGCGTATGACTGTTTTCTATTTCGTTGTCATCAGTGCATTGCGATCGATGGACATCAGTTTAAATAAGGTTATGGATCAAATAGATTTAATTTATTTATGAGTTACTTATACCTTTAATTCCCTAACGTTGTTTAGTGCTTAGTAACATTTTTTAAATTCAATAATTATGTTGTAACACTTATAAAGCAAATAAAACTATTTTAACGAAAAGGTAATATTTCTTTGATGTCCCGCCATTTTGTCCTAATGTGTCAGAATTAACTGATACTCGGGTGTATTTCTTTTACATATGTGTATGTTAGGACTGTTGAGTTTCAGGTTTGTAGAGTGTTTGGTGCATCTAATATATTAATTCAAAAATAGGGACCTCTTCGTGGGACAGCCGGTATATATGATATATTAAATGCAATAGAAATACACTGTATATATATAATAAATACAAATTTTGTTACAATAATTTTGTTTTTATTAATTTAGGTTGTTTTTTTTTTTAATTTGTTACTTTAGTGTTTATAATAAATTTGCTACTTGAAGAACAATTGACATTGTGTGTCTGTTTATATTGATAATCAGTGGACAGATAGGGAAGTACTTGGTTAAGACTATTTTCTTTAGTAAAGCATATTATTATGTTTTGGTTATAAATAGTAAACTGAGCTTTCTTAACACACATCAGCTCAGATTAACCCTAATAGAAACATATCCCTTAAGCCAGGCATACAGTAAACTCTTTGAAGGCTTTACTATGCATAACACATTTTATACCTTGGATGGTTTACGTTTACACATTTAGGTTTTGTGAACTTTTTGGTGAAAATATCAGCAGAGTTACAAAGTTTGTTAATTTAAACATTTATATTAATGTCATGTATTTATCATTATGTATTATTGTATTTAATTGATTAAAAAGGCACAAGTACATGAAAGTGTGTTAACTAACTTTTGTATGAATCTGAACTACTTCAAGAATAATATTTAGTCTGACCAAATAGTTTACTTCTATTAATAAATGTTGTGGATAGTTAATTGTTCATAAGAACTAATAGTAACACTTTATGAAGTGCCTTAGGGACATTATTAAAGTAACATTGTACATAATTAAAATTAAATGTCATTAAATAAGTTCATGGATAAAAACCATTTTTATTGTTGATTCATAACATTCGGATGATATTGGATATTTTAAATGGGACAGTAAAATAATGGCTTATATAAATTTTAAATTAAATTATTACTTGATTATTATTTTGTTGGTTAGTAAAAGTTATAAATTCACAAAACTGGTAAGGAAACAACCTTTTAATCAATTCATTGACTAGGTACAATACCTGCAATACCTGGTTAGGAAACAAGACAATAAGGCAGGTATTTTACCTAGCCAATTAATTGATAAAATCTCCAATCCAAACTTATTAAATTTTTTTTTTAAATCAATTAAACAATATTACAAAAACTTGCAAACTTAATTTTTTTAGAGACCTAATTAATTAATGGAAAAATAATATGAATCAACTTTGGAAGATTATGAACTAATTGAGCGGACGCTGTAATAACAATGAATCTTTGCCAATAAAACAATATCTGCAAGGTTCCCAGTCAGACACAAACACAGACACATAATGAACACAGTTAGCTAATGAATTTAACTTTTAATTCTACAACGATGGACATCATTTAGTTCTATCTATCCACTCTAAAGGCAAACCTATAATAAGGGACAAAGACTATGAATCTTTATCTGGCATTGTATTTGGAAATGTACATTCTGATGTTGGAGTATATACCACTCACTGTTGAGCTATTACTGACCTATATGGACATATTAAGCAATCTGAATTATATGTAATCTTAGTTTTAACTCCAAACATCCAACACATCTACAAACAATATTTTAAATGTAGTATATTTTGAAAATGGGATAAAACTGTACTGATTTATTTTGTATATGTAAGTTTTAAATGTAACTCAATGCTCGAGCATTCACTTCATAGTCTAAAAGTAATTTTTTTAAAGTATTTTTCTTTAATGTTTGTATAAAAAGTCCATTCGTAAACAATATGGATACAGATAATTTTTGAAGGTAAAACTTTGATTATATAATAAATAAATTATCTTAATTGTATAAATCCAGATGCATTTAATTGGGATCTCTAATACAACAAGATATTACAAATTGAACATCACACCAAATAAAAATAATGATAGATTAACAATACACAAATCAAAATAGCTCTCACAGCCAGTAAATATGATTCCAGTGAATATGATATAGTCAAACTTTGTTCACATCTCTAATGCAGACATGTATCCAATATTTATATCTAAATTGCATATATCATCTTGTCCTATGTAACTTGTTTTCTGTTTCTTGAGATACATAAGTTATCAGTTTAAGATATACTAATTCTAATTGAACTTGGGAAAGTTGCAGCTTTAATTTAGAATCAATGTTTCTTTTAGTTTAAGATTGAAGCAAACAATGAAGTAAGATTACTTTGTATGGACGTGCAACAACGTCACTACTGACTTGTTATAGTTGCATCTTAATTTTTTTTTATTAAATCTATATTTGTGTAAGAGGTTTTAAAATTTAAGCTATTTAAAACCCTACAACTGTTCATGCTAATTTTTTCCAATGGGAAGTCATTTTGGTGTGTGTTGCAAGCATTTTATCAAAAGTTCACCAACTATAGTAATTATACTCCAAACCAAAAGTTTTTCATAGCTTTATTGAAGAGAAATGTTCAAAAAATGTATATATGACAGTAAAAAATTGATCGATGTTCAAAGTTATTAGCTCAAGAAATAAAAAATGTTCAATAACAGAAGAAAAAAGTTAAACTTTAGGCCTACATATAAAGTACAGATATCTGCATGAATCCCCTCATACCTCGCTCTGGCGCGATGGGCGGGGGGGGGGGGGGAAAGGATGTAAGTGGAGAAAAAAAACAACATTTTCCCACACCGTTTTCTAAAGTGACTCTTCCTTCAAAGAAACTAGTGGATGTTTACCTCATCCTTGAACAGAGATGTACCGGATACCGGATATTCAGTCTGTGCTGAGTCTTACTTGTGGTTATTTGCTTTCGATTGTTGTGCATGTTTTAAAGTTTTAAGTTAATATTAGTTCTACAGTTTTTTTAAATTAGTCAATATTAATTGCAGTGCAGTGTTTTAGTGGTATGGCTACAGTTAAGTCCAATGTTGGAGTAGGAGGGAAAGTTTATAGCAGTCAGAGTAAAGAAATTATTAACAATGTATTATATATTTATGAAAATTGGAACTGGTTTTTCTACCCTCCGGGAGTACTGATGTTTTTAGTCAGGTTAGTAGAGGTTTACTCAAGTGCCAGCTTATGTGCCGCTATCTGTAGTCAACGTTTTTTTGTAATTTTTTTCGAAATTTACAAAAGTTTTGTAATTTAGTTTTAAATAGAAGTATATACAAATATATATCAATTTCAAATTCCTTTTTTTCAAAACACCAGTTTTTATATTCCTACTGCAAGACTGCTAATAAAACTAGCCCTTTTTTGAATAGTAAGTTAGGAATATAAGCTTTGCCCAAAAATGAAATATAATTATACCAAAGTATAGAGAATAAATCATAGAACTGTACTGTATATTAGAAAATTCTTATTTTTATAAACTTATTAAACTTTTTTTTGCTTGTTCCACTAAATTATACCAAACTAACAAAGTTCTCACAGGCGAAGTCTATACATTTCCTGTCTTTGTCTAGACTATGGGAACACGCATAAGAGACCGTGGGAACAACGCCAGTTGCAACAAATTTCTGTATTTCCCAGGACTTTACGAATAAAATCCAAACACTACATGTGGTTTATTTTACTCC
>JAGFPH010009045.1:22912-36276 GCA_018207615.1 Philaenus spumarius
CCGTCAAGGCAGGTAAAATAAATGAAATATACACACAATAATTTTAGGTTAGGTCTAGACTGATGAACGAACATTTTATGTTTATTGAATATTGAATGTATTTCAGCGCTTTCTGATAATATCTGAACTACGCCGGACGGAACCGATCGTCTCTTAATTTAAATTGATGAACCAAAACACATGTTCCTTGAATGTATTTACATTCATTGCCATAGCAACCAATTTTGGTACGCTTTTTCGTTACTCGTATTTTATATTTGCCATTGCCTTAGCAACCGATTAATAATACTTTTTTTCGTTACGCGTTACATTTTCTATTTGTTAACTCCTACCGAAACACGCGTTAAGGAACTTCATTCCAATTATACATAAGGATTTCGTAAGAAAAACACATAATCTGATAACGTTTGACAGGACGGTAAAATAACAACAATAAATAAAACTATAAATGTGTGATGTATGCGCGCATGTGATTGTATAATGTACATCCTCCAGATGACGTCGTAAAGACTGCTCGTAACTCCGTGTGAGTGACATTAACAGAGCGACTCAACAAATGACTAATTTTATCGACATTTAAACGTTCGCTGCGCTCAGCCATTTGTGTATTTTTGTTCTCCACTAAAACTCATGCATAATTCAGTCCCGGATAAATAACGCGAACTACCTGTTCGGGTATTGATGTGTGAATACATTTGAATATTTTTAATCTAGCCTAAATTGTCGTCCTGTTGTATAAATGGAGACAAGTTTGTACACGAAATTTGTTTAAAAAAAGTGGGAACCAATTTCGTAGTTGTATTATTTCAGCGCTTTTTGGGTCTCATTACGTAGGTGACTACCATCAGCTCGCATTGTACACAAGCCATAGAACTGTATTAATACACCTGGAATGCTGGCGTAGTGGAGTTTTGAAAGCGGAAAACGGTCCTTCCCCCTCCGCTAGTTGGTCAACTTCATCAAATGTGCGATTTTTGCCGCAAAACATTTTAATGCGCGCACTCATTAACACGCTCCTCAATCGCTCAGGGATCATCCGATTTTAATGAAACTTACATATTTCTTATCTAGAAGAATTGATTGAGGATTCCAACAGAGTAAACAACGCACAGATCAATCAGTTAACTATTTTATAAAAATACAAAATATAATCAGCCAAAAAAATCGCAACATGAAAAAGCTACTAAGCGTACTTTTGTATTTTTCGGGTAGAAACAAACTTTAAGCAAGAAAACTGTTATTTAAAACCTTTTTTTATACGGTTTTTGGTTTTCTCACATTTAAATTTTAAAAACGCGCTTTCGATATCGCTACCGCTGCCGTCGCGTAAAGTTTGCGATAGCCCTCATTTTTATACAGTGCTATAAATTACTTTTTTGGCAACATTTTTTGTTCACATCCGATCACCTCCCCTGGTGATGATAGACATGAGTTACAACTACTAAAAAAGATTTGCTATTTTTTTCCAAATACGATGCCGTAATTTAGCTCGACAAAATAATAATTGTTTATGAACAACTGTTTAGTCTTATATTATAATAAAAAATCATTTCAAATTGGTTTTTAAACTCATTTTGAATATTAACCTCTTCCCTGTGTCATTTTACATGCTATATGTTGGTTCCACTTGTGATTCAGTTTATTAATTAAAAAACAGCGGCAATGAAACAAATATCTATTTCCAAAATAAAAGCAAGAGTAGCTACCATAGACCACTTCCTGCCTGTAAAATAATAATAAGTCATAGTTCGGCTTGTTAATGCAATCAAATTCGTGTTATGCAACAAAGCGTCGCGTCAGTTCACTGAAGTTGTGAAGTTTGAACTGAGTAGTGCGACGCGAATTGGTTGAGCGCGGGAAACGTTGTTGCCATCTCTACAGAACAAATAAATGATTTTATAAAAAAATGTTTGGAATAAAAATTGTGTATCAACTAACTATCTACAACTTTTGCGCTGGAAGTTTCTTTTTAACCCCAAAACAAAAAAGTTTACGCTTAGTGATTTTATCGTGTTACACTTTCAAAACAATACTTATTTTTCATTACTGCAAATCAAATAAATTACCAAACTACAAGAAGTTTATACTGTTAGATTCCGTAGTTCATGCAGATAAATAATATATAAATTGTATTGTAATTACATGAATCTGGTGTGGCGCAAATGCCTGTAAACGACAATGCGCACATTGTTGAAATCCGCTGAGCGGCCGTGAGTTTTCTTAAACACAGCCCGAGTGTTCCAGGTGTATTAATAGAGTTCTATGATACAAGCATATTTTTGTTAGCGGATTGCTTGTATTGAATTTCGGGAGTGGTAAATCAGCAGCGATCATAGTCCACAGAACTCGTTTTTATGTATACAGGGTGTCCAGCTTCGATTGTCCGTAATTTACGGTAATATTTGTGAGCTAAAAACAAGCAAATAATACAATAAAACATTTGTCCTATCTTGATCTGTTTTCTGTATGTCCGTCTGTATGTGATTTTTACAAATACTTTAATATCTCAGAAACTGTAAGATATAATCATGAAACCGTGTGACTATTGAACTAAATAGGGAACATTTTACTTTAAATTTTTGTTTTCCTGCAACAATCCGTTTCAAAATGGCGGCAGTTGAAAGTTTTCAATTTTTAATATCTAGAAACTATATTTATAACCACCTTCAGCAGCCTGATAGCCCTTTCGATTACAAAATTTTAATTTTCTCCATTATTTATGATTCAATTATTAAAAACGATATACCGTTATATTTGCCTTAAGATAGTCTAAAACTTTTGTTACTTTACAATTTTTTGTAAAATTAATTTAATTTATTTAACATTGAAAACTTTCAACTGCCGCCATTTTGAAACGGATTGTTGCATTAAAAAACTTTAAAGTAAAATGTAGCACCAAAAATTCAGGAATTTTGAAGCACATTTACTACCACTTATCAAGCTGGGGGAAAACATATATTCCTCAAATCCCTCCCCAAAAACGATTAAACGCTATGACTCCGCCATTTTGAATTGGAACGAAGAGCAAAAAAAAGTTTATCTGAAGAATCCTACTTCGACCCTTTCACCAAAAAATCAGCAATTTTTGAATATATTTATTACCACTCATCAATCCAGGAATAAAACATATAATTATATATTAATGAATTTTGGGTATTGCCTCCAAATGATCTAAAACGTAATGAAACTAAGTCCTACCCTCCTCCGACCAATCGTTTTCAAGTTGGGTCGAGTGTAATAGCTCTTATTTTGTTGGAAAATTCGGCTGAAAATTATGTACTTGTGCTTGTTTATTGTACTTGCTAGGAAACGTTATAAACAAAAAGTTACTCTAATTCGCCCCGTAGCTTCCGTTGTTTGCAAGCTTGTAAAGTATCGGGAAATCATTAAACAGATATTTTGCTGATTGTACGTTCTGACACTTTGTTAGCTGAATTTGACAATAATAAACTCTCCGGTAGTTCTATCGTTGTACGGGAACTTTCAAAAGTCGGTTAAAACTTAATCGGTTTAGATTTGTTTATTTGTTGTCGGATTCTCGAGAAATGGTATATTTCATCACTAGTACCTACAGTGGATGTTTGGTGTGCGAGGCAATGTCGCACATAAAGCAAGTTTTTCAAAACGCAAATTTTGCGGAAAAACTTGTGTAACAGTGAAGGATAATAGCGGGGGAATCAAATTACGACCATACTTCTTTCCCAGTTTGAATTAGAGTTATACCAGTTTAAACTTGCTAGTAAATTGATTATCTTCAATAAGTTCGACTCTGCAACATGATATTTTAGCATTTTGTTTGTTCTAAACAAATACCGAAATTAAATAACTAATTATGTATTATGAAAGGCCAGGTATGTAAAATTGTATTTAGTATTATTTGGTTTATATTTGTTGATTTAAAATATAAAGTAAGGTGGTGTGAAAGATACCATATATTTGTGTAAATTTGTATTGTTAATTAGGAGGGACCGCTGCGTGCTCCGCACGCCAACCCCATTGGACCCTTTTATACACATACCAGCTGGGTACCCGTGCTTCGCTACGGGTTAAGCTCGATAAAAAAAAATCAATTTCAAAGGCATCCCGTATACTCTTTGTTAATACGCTATTTACACTATGTACTACTTTCTTAGCTTAAGTGTATAAAATATTCATCTTTTAGTTTTATTAATACCTGTCGAAGGGCAGCCTTTTTATATGCTTATTTTTAAAGAACCTCCTTCTAACGCTTTTTACTTTTTAATAACCTTAAACGCAAAACATTTTAAAATTCCGTTTCCTATCAGATTTATAGTTTACAAGATAAAAATGGTGGTCCACTTAGAAAAGATACCCTATATACAGATGTTTAAATTGCATTGTAAATTTAAATTGTAATAACATTTTTAAACCAATAAACCACCATAATCTCCAGATTCGGAAACATCTTTCGGCCTCTTCTCCGAATAAACAAATCTCCACCCTCCGTCCCAGGCCTACCAACATGATAAAAGTTAATCACGGTTAAGCTTGCGTGCAAAGAACGGCGTCAGTTTACATGCGTGCCAACGGTAAAGGCTTAAATAACGTTGGATTTACCTTACTAAATAAAATGTTTACTTAGTTTTTGCTCGTTACATATGTTGGTACTGTGGTTGGTTTTATGCAGATTTATGCGCGTTATGGTAGTGAAGCTATGTGTCCGGATAATGTCTTTATTATATTGTAAAACACAGGAAATTATTTCGTGTGTACAAGTCGTCATACTGTGGTAATATCCCGATAAATAATTTTAACTTGTAAGTAAAATTCCGTAAAATTGTGCCCCGCCGTCCTTCAAACATACAGAGTGTTCCTGTAATGGTCGGAGATAATTAAATGGGTGGCTATGTGGTTTGAAATAATTCGACCACGCAGCTGAACCGCTGACGTGAGTTGAGCGAATTTCCAAAGGGTTTTATGGTTTCAACCAACTACTTGGGAAATTTTTCTACTCACGAAGGCGCTGAAATGTATTAGTAGAATTTGTTTTGACCTCAGCCTCCAGCTTCGACTCACGCGCTGCTTCCTTCCACTCGCAGCGGAAAAACTCGGCCGTCGGCCTCGGATGAGAAGATGCCCTCACTTGATTTTGAACCGGGTAATTTTACGGTATTTTACGTTTTGATCGGTTTCGGGGGAACTAAGCGAGCTACGAGATCGTGTAAAAAAACAAAATCTGCGGAATAATATCCTACATTATTTTTTTTTAGATAAACACCGAAAAGTTTCATTCCGATAAAAAAAAAATGCTACCGGTTGGTCGATTTTTCTATCTAACGTACTCGTCCGAACGACTTAGGTAACCAACGTGTTTACCAAATTTGGGTCAAATCGGTTTTAAAATGCGGCCGTTAGAGTGCGAACTCATATATACAATTTTTAACGACACGTCAAAAAGTGTTCTGAGAACCATGATCGGTGTTCATTTACCACTCCCGACCTTAGGTCTCACCATATGGGTTAGTGCAATAGCTCATCTTTATTATGGAAATTCACCGACAAGATAAGTTTAGTTGGGTTCGTCCATTCTTAACCTCCTTTTTTAACCTTTCGCTGGTACTATTGATTGCCATAAAATTTAATTGTTTCGTATTAGTATTGGTTACATTTTTAACGCAATGTCTAATTAAATAATCTGGTAATTGGTTGACCGTGCAGGCCAACCATAGAACTTCCCGCTTAGTTTGAATTTTAAACGCTTAAAAATGAGTTTATTTGTTAAAATACCAAAAAACGAAAATTTGTGAATTTGTAAACAACGATAACTTTTGAATGCGTCGTTCGATTTTCATTTAAAAAAAAGCATTCTTCGCAGTTTTTAAAGCACAAAAGGAAAATGTACAGGTTTATATTGATTGGTTGAGAAATCTGGAAGATATGTTAAAAAAATACCAAAAAACAAAAATTTGTGAATTTTTAAACAACGATAACTTTTGAATGCGTCGTCCGATGTTCATTTTCAAAAAAGCAGTCGACGCAGTTTTTTAAGCACAAAAAATGTATACATGGTTTTATTATGATTTTTTCGCACGCTTTAAAGTTATTTTTAAAAAACATAAAAATTCCAAAAAAATTTAGGTTATTTTTTTAAATTTCTTCGGATTGGCTCGATGGATTAACTCTAAAATCTAATCAGATCTAAGTTTTGATACACCCTTTCGAATGACATGTCGTAGAATTCAATCGGTTGATTCGTTTTTGAGAAACTGTACGACAAAAATTTATTTACACACATACATCCACACACACCCACACACACAGACACACACACACGGTCGGACACCTCGGCGGGAATAGTCAGAATGGCTTCCTGGGACCTCAAAACGTGGAGATTTAATGAAAACTCGACTTTCGAAAATCGGACCGAAATCAATAACTTCCTTTTATTGGTAGCGGGAAGTTAAAAAATATAATGAATCTGATGTATTTTGTATAATCAAATCCAATAAAAGCGAGTGTACGTACGTACGTGAGTAACAGTATAATATAACCCATCGTGTGTAATACTTAAACAAAACCTAGCGTAGATTATAACTTCAATCAATAATATAATGCCTTGTGAAGTTGAGTTTTTAAATATGAGTTATAGAACTAATGTAGGCTATAATACGTTATAAGATTTGTTGAGGTTATAAAATGAATATAAATACAACCTTTTATCATCAATAATTCATTTATACAAATTTAAAAGAAGAAATACCCATTCGTTTAGCTTCGGAAACATTCGTACATCTTCGTATAACATGTAAACATATTCGATTATTAATTTCTTCATTATCACATTAATAGTTTATAAATCATTTTATATATTGAAAAGCAATTAAAGTATAATATTTGATCAAGTTTTATTTTGATATATAATAATGTATACATTTTTTTACTTTCTCCCCCTATACTATAGTATATAATATGGAGAAAGTATTGTATTCGTCAAAATTTTCGAGTTTGAGTTTTTGGTGGAAATGTCCGTTTTGGGTCCCCCTGAACCTAAAAAAGTGGTTTTCGGAGTGATATCTGTGTGTGTGTCTGTATGTGTGTCTGTGTGTCTGTGTGTCTGTGTGGATGTTATCAGACCTAGAGCCTAAACCAGTCGTCCGATTTTGATGAAATTTGGTATGGAGGTACTAATCGACGGTATCTCCAGGCGTTTTTTTTTTCATTTTTGTGAATTTTTTATTTTTAAGGGTAATTTTCCCATAAAAACCCTTAAAATATCGGAAAAATTAACTTTTCTCAAAAACGGCTCTAACGATTTTTTAATCAAGAAATAGGCCTACAGTTTTATAAAATCATATCTAAATTTTAAAACATTTGACTATTTTAAAACATTTATACTATTTTCTATGTCAAACAATAAAAGTAAATTAAAAATAATATTTTTATCTTTTTTGATATAATAATATATTATGTAAATTTTTAGAAGAAAGGCCTTCAATTAATTAGTAATACTTATAACTGTACACATTTACCGAGTTAAAAATCCCCCTCAACATAGTTAGGTAGGCCTAGATAAAGTCTGTTGTTTTTACATAATTTTTTTTCTATTTTATCTGCTTGTGATTTTTTACGTGGGCTTTCTAGTTATAATAAATGATTTCCCAATTTTATTTGACCAAACCGATATCACCATAGCAACAAACTATTTACTATCAAATATCGATCGGTCTTGGCGATTAGCCAAATACCACAGTAATCCCATAGTACAATATGATCTATTAAAAGCTGCACGTCAGACTACAAATAATTAGACACAGAGGGTAATATAATGCTGGATTGTGAACGCTGAAAGCTGGACCGTGGCAATAATAACTTAACAGGGACACACATAAATCCGGCCTATCTCTTCTGTAAACAAAGCCCAACGTATTGACTACATTTACATAGATGTTCAATGTAAACAGCACATAGTGGGGCAACCGTTGTACGGAGTTTTGTTTGTTTCTTTGGCTACCCGTCATGCGCAGTAGTGTAGTATCTGCCAGTATCTCCTCACTCGTAATTAATTGTGTCGCCTAATTACACAGTTATTGAATAGAATTAATCTTCTTATCTATATTTAACTAAAGATCTTCGCCCTCTGCTCGTTTAGTTGGCAAACCCCCGTGGCGAAGTAAATGAAAACTGATTATTGTATACCATATTTTCTCTGGAATGACGATTGAGTGGGACAGGGATTTATTATTTGTATACAGGGTGTCCCATAAGTAAACAGCCAAACTTCGGGGAATAGTTCTATGGGTAAAAATAATTAAAAAAAGTTCATATTAACATAGGCAAAAGACGCTTCGTTTCCCAGATATCCGCCATTTTGTTTTTTGTACAAAATAATAATTGATATCTAGAGAACGGTTTCACCGATTGAGTTCAAACTTGGCATGATGTTTAATCTAACAATGATATATCTCCAGAAAAATTAACGTTTAAATCCAATCAAGCGTTTCAAAATGGTGTCTGTTTGAAAATTTCAAACCTAAATTACTCAAAAACCGTAGCTACATTTTAACAAAAAATGTCAAGACACCTTTTTTGTAACGTTTTTGATACCCTATTAAATCCAATCATGCGTTCAGAAATGGCGGCTGTTTGAAAATTCCAAACCTAAATTACTCAAAAGCCGTAAATTTTAACAAGAAATGTCGAGATGCCTTTTTTGTAACACTTTTGATTCCCTATCTGATGGTGTAACTGTCAAAACAATCGGACGAAGGATAATAGCTAAGTTATGTGTAATAATTGGTTTGTTCAACCCGACATCCTATACCAACACAATAAATACGTTTACTAACCTCAAACGCGTTTCAACGACTATGTCGCCATCCTCAGTGATGCACGGGCTACAGTAACCAAACTATAACTATAGTATAGTAACTGATTAGTTTTAAAGGTTAGTTAACGTATTGATTGTGAGATTTTGTGTTCAGGTTTTATTTTATCTAGTTACTTTCTTACAAGTCAAGCTCATTAGTTATTTATACAATATTGTATGTAATTTGCTGTCATTATCTTTAACTGAACGGTTTTCCTTCATCCGATTGTTTTTACAGTTACCTCATCCGATAGGGAATCAAAACGCTTCATTTTCCAAATATCTGCCATTCGGTTTCTTATACTAAATAATTAATATCTAGAGAACGGTTCGATTGATTGACTTCATACTTGGCATGAAGTTTAACCTAAGAATGATAAATCTCAAGAAAAATAAACGATTATATCCAATCATGCCTTTTAAAATGTCGGCTGTATGAAAATGTCAAACCTAAATTACTAAAAAACGGTACATATTAACAAAAAATGTCAAGATACCTTTTTTGTAGTCATTTTGATTCCCTATCGGATGGTGTAACTTTCAAAACAATCAGATGAAGTTAATTTAAAGATAATAACTGTATTTGTACATACAGTAGCCTATGTTGCTGTATTTACTGTATACAATATATAGTTTACCTTATACAGTAGTCGGAGCAATTCTTGATATTTTTGTAGTTACACTACAGCGCTGTTTCGCCGTTCACAGCCGGCTTCGTCAGGTGTAGGACTCAACACTTAAATAAAACAATACACAATAACACTGAACACACACGATAACACGCCACAAAAATACAAAGTTTTATCGGATAACTCCTCGTCAAATGTTTCATGAAATAAATATTTTCGTGGCCACGACATAGTTACTGTGCTTCCGAACGGGAACTGAAGGTAAAAATAAGGTATATATACTGTATAAGGTAAACTATATATTGTATATATATCAGCAATTCGTAAAAAGCGAATAAACTTTATAAACCTTCACGGTATTATAAAGAATATAATAGTATTTACTGTGTTGGTATAGGATGCCGGGTTGAATAAAAAAATTATTTCACATAACTTAGCTATTATCCTTCATCCGATTGTTTTTGCAGTTACATTATCCGATAGGGAATCAAAAAATCTTAAAAAAGGTTTACGTTTTTTGTTAAAATGTACCGTTTTTGAGTAATTTAGGTTTGAAGTTTTCAAACAGCCGCCATTTCTGAACGCATGATTGGATTTAATCGCTTATTTTTCTTAAGATATATCATTCTTAGGTTAAACTTCATGCCAAGTTTGAACTCAATCAGTTAAACGTTTCTCTAGATATGAATTATTTTGTACAAAATACAAAATGGCGGATATCTGGAAAACGAAGCGTTTTCGGGCCTATGTTTGGACGTACGTTTTCCTTATTTTGACCCACAGAACTATTCCCCGAAGTTTGGCTGATTTCTTATGGGACACCCAGTATAGAAGAGAGACAATTTTCAATAGGTGTGTCCAAAATATACGGGAAAGCGGTATTTCAAAATGGCCAAATATGCCTAGTAAAGAATAAAGTTGGCATAATTTCAACAGCGATAGATGTTTGAATTATGATGTAGTAAGTTTTTTCGTGGTTTGTATTTGCTATTACCTAACCAAACAAAACTGTAGCTTGTTAAGAATGATTGCCTGACTATAAATTAGCCAATTCGGTGGCTATGGTAATAAATCTAAACGCTGTCAAGAAACGTTGGTTCGGTATAGGCCTAACCTAAAATTGTGTAATGTTTGTGATCCAAATCAGCTGTTTTATTTGTAATTACAGCTGGTACCTACGGTTTCTTTCGCAGACGTGATTAAATAAATAAAAGGACTATCGGGTAAATATTGTGCCTTACCGTTACACGCAATATAAAAAAAGATTTTGATCAGAGTTCCATGGTCTAAAAAAGGCACAGTGAGTTTCGCCCAAATCTATCTATGTATCCCTTTTAGGCCTACGTAAAATATTAGCTGTGCACCAATAAATGCTAAAAATCTTTTTTCCGCCAGTTTGTTACTCATAATTCCCGTACGAACATACTAATTAGGGTTTGAGGTACATTTCACATTATTGCATACTGTTTTGATATATATTTAACGGTTAAACCAGTGTGTACATAACATTGCACCAGTTTAACAGTAAATTAAAACACAGACGATCTTGTCAAAGTGTTAAGCTTTTGATCCAAACCAGTTTTTAGCGAATTTCCATAGGAAAATGAGCTATTGCAGTGGCCCTTATGGTAGGACCCAAGGTCGGGAGTAGCAAATGAGCACCGATCATGGTCCCCAGAACACTTTTTGGGGTGTCAATGGACGCATTTTACGTCCGATTTGGTTCAAATTTTTTACACATGTTGGTTGTTTACGTCGCTCGGACGAGTTCTTCAGCAAAAAAAATCCAACAACCGGAAGCACGTTTTTTGACCGGAAGTAAATTTGTTTTTGAGATCTTTCCTACGAGAATGACTTTTTTTATTGTTTTTTCTACAAATATAAATGTAGGATGTTATTCTGCACATTTTGTTTTTTTACGCGACCTTATAGGCTCGCTTGGTTCCCCCAAAATCGATCAAAACGTAAAATACCATAAAAATACCCGGTTCAAATCCATGTGGCGGATTTTACCGTGGGGTTGGCGTGCAAAGCACGCAATGTTTTGTGAGTTGAAGATGCTCCCAATTTTCGTAATAGCGTGCAAAGCACGCAATGCACTGTGTATTGAAGATACTCCCAATATGCGGAATGGCGTGCGAACCATTTTGCAGCTATTCAGCACCATCGTGAATAGACTGATTTCCCAAATTGTTGGATGAAACCCTAAAACATTCCTATAAACTTAATTTTGGAAAATTTGCTCAACTCACGTCAGCGGTTGAGCTGCGTGGTCGAATTATTTTTCATTTGAAATGGTCGCGTGTCACGTCGGTTCGCAAAACCCCTAATTTTGTCCATATTTTTTTTTTAGTAATTACCCTGAACATTTCCTGGTTAAAAAGTAGTGTAGTCTCTAAAAATTCCTGTGCGTGCAAATGAAAGTTTCGTCAAAATTGTTTCAGCCATTCCGGAGGTTCTCCCTGACAAACAGACAGACAGTCACAAATTAAAAAAATGCATGTTTAGGTTTTGGTAATGTGTGAATAACCATTTATTGTGGATTGTCGTAGTTTTGCTTTTATAGCTGAAGCGAATAAGTAGAATTAAGTAATTTTCAAAATGCCCAATATTGTAACTTTAAACGGCCGCCATTTTGTGTAGGCTGGATTTTTTGGTGTCTGATTTGCGGCATTGTGTTCTCTTAAGATATACCTTTAATTTGATGTGCAACTCGACCTATGCTACTATTTAAGATTTGCCTCCGACTCCATGCGGGCCGTCCCCCTAAGGTGATAAAAACAATATTATTCCTTAAAAAAATGGTAGAGAAACGATGTACCAAGTTTTGTTTCGTAACCTGCAATGGTTACACAAATATAACGCCGTTCACAGACTTTTGAGACACTCTGTATATAAGAGCCTTTGTCCTGACTGACGCATAGTCATAGAATCAACGTGGAGCAAAAACTACTGGAGAAAATTTGAAGGTATATTCTAATGGAGACGCACACTAAGAAAGGATTTTATAAAATTTGTATTTTAAACCGTAAAGTAGTTATTAAATCCAGAATGTCCCTAGGAACTGTGCAGATATCGGCGTGAATCCTGACACTTGGCCTCGCCCTGGCGCGATGGGCCGGGGGTGTGGGGAAAGGGCGTAAGTGGAGAAGAAAACACATTTTCCCATACCGCTTTCTAATGTGATTCATCCTTCAACCTCAACCTTAACACGTTCACTGCTGCGCAAATTTCGTATTTCCTATGCTATCAGCTGACCTTTTATTTTTATATTTATAGCATAAATGAGTAGAAATTACTTTTTTTATTTTTGAACCTTTCTACGCAATAATCACTAATATTATAAAGCGGACGCATGTGTGCGTCCATAGCACCTCGGTGTAAAATTTTCACAATGCATTATATATTAACAATACTCCTAATATGAGGGTTGGCGTGTGAAGCACTCAATGCATTGTGTATTTAAAACACTCCCAATACGGGGTTGGCGTGCGAAGCACGCAATTCACTGTTTATTGAAAATACTCCCAACACTGCGGTTGGCGTGCGAAGCACGCAATGCATTGTGTATTAAAATACTTCCAATACGGGGGTTGGCGTGCGAAGCACGTAATGTATTGCATATTGAAAATAGCTTTAACATTGGGGTTGGCGTGCGAAGCACGTAATGTATTGTATATTGAAAATACCTTTAACATTGGGGTTGGCGTGCGAAGCACGCAATGCACTGTTTGTTGAAAATACTCCCAACACTGGGGTTGGCGTGCGAAGCACGTAATGTATTGTGTATTGAAAATACCTCTAACGTTGGGGTTGGCGTGCGAAGCACGTAATGTATTGCGTATTGAAAATACCTCAAACACGGGGGTTGGCGTGCGAAGCACGCAATGCACTGTGTATTGAAAATA
>JAGFPH010009045.1:39941-50205 GCA_018207615.1 Philaenus spumarius
GAATTTTTAGAAAGATGCGGATTTTTGTATATGGTAGGGCACATTAAAGGCTACAAAAAAGCCAAATTTTATCAAAATCGTTAGAGCCGTTTTTTTATAAAAAAATAATAACTGATTTTTTGGGGGTTTTTTGGCCAAAAGGGGGTTGTTTTTCAAAATTGTTCAAAACCCTTTTTCGTGCATCTACACAGGCGTACTGGACATGTCTGGTGCAAATTTGGTTGAAATCAATCGAATAGTTTTCTCTCTAGCTTTGTTTACTTTCATTAAAGTAGGCGATTAACTAATAAATATTATTATTATTAGCTAGAGAGAAAACTATTCGATCGATTTCGAACAAATTTGCACCAAACACGTCAATTAGGTCTTTATAGATGCACGAAAAATGATTTTGAACAATTTTGAAAAACAACCCCCTTTATGGCCAAAAAACCCCCCAAAATCAGTTATTATTATTATTATTAGCTAAACGAAAATTTTTAGAAAGATGCGGGTTTTTGTATATGATAGGGCACATTAAAGGCTACAAATAAGCCAAATTTTATCAAAATCGTTAGAGCCGTTTTTTTATAAAAAAATAATAACTGATTTTTTGGGGGTTTTTTGGCCAAAAAGGGGGTTGTTTTTCAAAATTGTTCAAAACCCTTTTTCGTGGACATGTCTGGTGCAAATTTGGTTGAAATCGATCGAATAGTTTTCGCTCTAGCTTTGTATACATACAGACATACAGACATACAGACATACATACAGACATACAGACATACAGACAGACATTTTGTAAAAATCACTTTTTTGGACTCAAGGGGTCCCAAAACGGATATTTCCACAAAAATCTCAACATCGATTTTTTTTTGCGATCACTATACTTTCTCTATACTATAGTATAGTGAGAAAGTAAAAATATACAGGTTAATATTAAGCTTAGTCATTAACGCTAGGTCATTTAACTAAAGAAAAGAAACTGAACCATTTACTGACACCAAAAAGGTAAATAATAACGATCATAAACCAAATATAAGATGTATAACGATCATAAACCAAATATAAGATGTGAAACTATAGACAATTAACGTCAAAATGTTGATCTATTTAACAATAAGTCACCTTATATGGTTCCGCCACGCGACTTCTTTCTTCTTTTTATCGTAACGCGTTTCAAAGTTTTTGCTTCGTCCTCAGAGTGTTTCACTCAATAAGAGTTCGTCAATACTTTAAAATTTATAGTTACAAACATAAAAACATCTGGTGTGCACATCACACAACTTTCCTTACCAAAATAGATGCTGTATCAATTACCAAATTTTTCGAGCGAGAGATTGATGATACCATTTTCGAGTTAATAGGAGTATCCGTTTCGAAGAAAGCGGTACTAACTTCAAAACGGTTAAACCCACGGACCTGATTTTGGTCTCAATCGATTTCTCACCCCCAAAAATGTCAAGGTCGATACCAAACACGGCTAGTTTAAAAAAAATCATTTTTGCCCCCAAAAAGGGCGTTTTTGGGGTCAATTTTTGAAAAAATGGAAAAAGTTGAGTGGGGTATCTTTTTTGACATTCTTTTGGACGCTGAATCGAATGAGACCATTTTCAAGTCGATAGGACCAGCCATTTCGGAGATACAAACAAAATAACTTGCGTTTTTGTAATAACTTTTTTCAACGAATTTTTAAGGGTATATAGCGTACATAGCGTGTTAAGGGGGTCTGAGTAGAGTATGTTAGCAAAGTTTAATCAAAATCGTTAGAGGGGTTTTGGAGTAAATACCAAAAATGTGCTAAAAAATGGTCCCACGGTAAGACACCACCTCCGATTTGCTTCAAATTTACATGGTTTTAATTGTTTACGTGTTTGAAGATATCCTGTAAATTTCAGTTCGATCCGTCCAGCCGTTTGTCCTGTGCACTCCGGACACACAGACACACATGCATTTTTTGGACTCAGGGGGCCTTGAAACGTAAAGATATTATGAAAACTCGACATCGAATTTTTGGGTCGATCGCAATACTTACCTTACCTAGTATAGGGTAAGGAAAGTAACAACGCGACACACACTGCCGTTGGACAACTTGAAACACTAGCCCACAGTGTGTGTCGCGTTGTTTTATGTGTTTGTATACATGTTTTATGTTTGTTTGTAACTGTAAATTTTAATGTATTGACGAACTCTTATTGAGTGAAACACTCTGAGGACGAAGCAAAAACTTTGAAACGCGTTACGATAAAAAGAAGAAAGAAGCCACGTGGCGGAACCATATAAGGTAACTTATTGTTAATTAAACAACCGTTGGTACCGAACAAAATGAATCTTAAAGTGTTCATTTAGTTTAATAACCTAGAAACATAACAGGTATGATGATATCATCATCTCCTATAGAGTGTCCCAAAAGTAAACAACCAAACTTCGGAGAATGGTTCTATGAGTCAAAATAAGAAAAAAAAGTTCATATAAACATAAGCCCGAAAACGCTTCGTTTTCCAGATATCCGCCATTTTGTTTTTTGTACAAAATAATTCATATCTAGAGAGCGGTTTAATTGATTGAGTTCAAACTTGGCATGAAGTTTAACCAAACAATAATCTATCTAAAAAAAAAATACTCGATTCTATCCGATCATGCGTTTTAAAATGGCGGCTGTTTGAAAATTTCAAACCTAATTTACTCAAAAACCGTATAGTTTAACAAAAAATGTCAAGACACCATTTTTGCAGCCCTTTTAATTCAGTATCGGATGGTGTAGCTGTCAAAACAATTTTATGAAGGATAATAGTTAAGTTATGTGTAATAATTGGTTTGTTCAACACGGCATACTATACCAAAACAGTAAACACAGCAATATTGTATGTACATTTGCTGTCATTATCTTTAACTGTTAAGACAAATCTGAAGATTAATCATATGAAAGAAACAAAGTCATATCGAGTTTATTAATATAAATCAAATCCAGAAATTTAATATAAAATAATAAGGAACATTACAATTTAAAATTAAAGTAATTTAGTCAGGAATTCTTTATACAGACATTACTGCTAAGGGTTTAACAGAAACAACTATTAAGCAATAATAGAGCTTTCGATCTAATTTAATAATCGATATAACTATTACATAATTTAAAACTAATGCAATTTAATAAGGAACATAACTTGTTCAATATCTCATTTGTTAAAGCTTTCAAAGAAGGTATTACGCCAACTTAACAACCTAAACTTACTTATTTAACAAACTTCTCAATTTAAAATATGCTTTGTTAGAATATTCATTGTAACTTGTCAACAAGTAGACATTTCTATGAAGAGTAAATTTTAAAACCAAATTTTAAGGAAACATTATAAACTTCAATGAAAGCGAGTGTACGTACGTGAGTAGCAGTATAATACCTGATTTCATCCATTATCTGTAATACTTAAACAAACCTAGCGTAGATTATACTTTGGGGTTATGTTTACAACTTCAATCAATAATATAATGTTTTCTGAGGTTGATTTTTTTAAATATCTATACTCATATTATAAAGAGGTAAAGTTTGTTTGTTTGTTTGTGTGTTTGTTTGTTTGTTTGTTTGTATGTAGGGGGTAATCTCTGGCACTACTAAACCGATTGAAAAAACAGTTTTACTAATAAAAAGCTACACTATCCCTGAGTAACATAGGCTATAATTCATTTCGATAAAAACCTTTTTTTATTCCAATATTTGTAAATTTAGTCGGAAAAAATTCTTATGTTAGGCCCAGAATGAAAATCTACACATGTATTTACATTTATTACCATAGCAACCAATCGATAACAGATAATATAGCTGTTAGCTCCAATATTTCCATTAACAGCTGATTTCAAAATTTGAAGCAATTATTGTTGTATTTCTAGCTTTTAGGTTAGGGTTTTTAAGTGTCTTGCTGGTTCTTTTAACCATTAGTATAACTGCTGTTATAAAATATAAGAAATAATTCAATTTGAACATTTTACATTATTTACCATCTTAGTTTTGAGGTTATTATTAATCCTACACCTTTATTATAAATAAAACATAACATATATGTTTTCAGAAGGTTACATTGGGGGTTGGCGTGCGGAGCACGCAGGGGTCTCCCCTAGTGAGTTATATAACTCATATTTAATGTATAACTCATATTTAATGTAAGCTATAGTACGTTAAGATTTGCTTTGTGGTTATACAAATAATATAAATAGAACTTTTATCATCGATATTCATTTATACAAATTTAAAGAAGTTAATTAGTTCATTTAACTTCATACATTCTTGTATAACATATAAACTTGTTCGATTATTAATTTCTTCATGATAATATTAATATCTTCTAAATCATTTGATGTGTAAATTTATTGATGAAATAAAAATCAATTAAAGGATAATATTTGTACCTTTGTTTTGATATATAATAATGTATATAAATACAAAATGTTAACAAATAAGCCTAAAATAAAGTTTGTTGGCTTTAAATTAGTATTTTTGTAAATGATCTATTTCTGATGTGTATCTATTTAATTTTCACGGGGGCTTACAAATTTCTTTTGTAAATTGTAAGAGGTTGACATGTTTGTCTAAACCGAACTGACATACAACAAAAATTGCGGAAAGTAAATATTGTTGGTTATTTGAAACAAGGAAAATCCTTATATACTATTTCTCAAAGGTGCTTTTTTGACGCTAAGCGAGAACTCCCTTTTTTCTTCATCAAAATTAATTATTCAAGCATCATTTTAAAGCTTATGTTCACCGTGATTGACGAAAAATAGACAAACAGCTTAAAATTCATGCTTTAATTAGAAAAAAAAGTATTTAAAAAAATGTTATATGTATTACACTTCATTTGATTCCTAATGAAAGGCGCCATTTATTATCAATTTGTTTCACTAACATGACAGCTGTTATTTAAATGTTGTACATTCTATATGCAAGTGTAGGTGTAATCTATCACGCAAATCAATCAAATTAAATCAACATAAAGCGTTATAAACTGTTGTAAAACTAAACCAACGTAAATAAATAAACGTATTTTACTTAATTAAATCAACGTATTAAATCACGTAAGTACTCCTAACTTACGAAATATTCGCACGGGTCAACTAGTTGTTGGTTCTTTAAAACAAGGAAAATGTTAACTTATTCATAATTATTTGCCTCCTGTAACTCCCGGAGTTGCGTTTAATCAGCTGATCAGCGTGTCCGTTCTGTGTCACATAACTTATTACCAATATAGATAGGAAAGATGAGCTATTGCGGCGACATTTATGGTGAGACCTAAGGAAGTTGTCAATGAGCACCGATCATAGTCCCCAGGACACATTTTGGGGAGTCATTAAAAGTTTTACATATAGTACATTTGTATTCGCATTAATGGCTGCATTTTACGTCCGATTTGGTCAAAATTTGATACACACGTCGCTCGGACGAGTTCGTTAGCCAAAAATCCGACAACCGGAGCACGTTTTTCGACAGGAAGAAAAGACTTTTGAGATTTTTCTCACAAGAATAAACATGTTTTAAGGGTTTATCTTAAAAAAACAAATATAGGATATTATTCAGAAGCACATTTTTTTACACTACCTTATATATATAGCCTGTCTGGTTTCTCCAAAATCAATCAAAAAGTAAAATAATGTAAAAGTACACATTTTGAATCCACGTGGGGATTTTACTATGGATACAGCTCATAATACGAGGCTGACACACGTTTTGGAGTGTCATTAAAATAAGCATACATGTATGTATTCGCTTTGTGTGTATTTTACGTCTAATTTGGCACAAAGAGGGTACATGTCGGTTTACTAAGTCACTTGGACGAGTTTTTTTGCAAGTTTTAGCAAAGTTTTTTTGACAGGAAGTAGTTTTTAAAGTTTCGTACAAAAAAAAAACTTTTTTTGGGTTTATCTAAAAAAAATAAATATAGGAGATTATTCTGCACATTTTCTTTTTTTACACGACCTCACAGCCCGTCAGGTTTCTCCAAAGTCGATTAAAAAATAAAATACCGTAAACGTACACATTTCGAATCCATAGCTTTTGATCCGAGGCCGACGGACAAAATGCAAGCGAACGAAAGCAGTCCATAACCCGAGGTCGCAAGGTGGAGACAAATTCGCAAATTCTACTGATTATATTTCGTACCTTCTATACAAAGCCTTCGTGAGTACATTACTGTCCCAAGTTTTCCAGATTTCGAAACTTCGTGGGTAGTTTTAGTTGGTTGGACCACTCCACGTGAGCGGTACTACGGCGTGATAGAGTTATTTTGTTTGGCAACTTGTTATCTAATGCGTTAGCCTTACTGTTTTCTCTACTGAATGGTAAACATCGAAGCTTCATTTTTAAACACAAAAATAATAAACGGTACCAGGAACTGGCACATACTTTCTGAAAAACATATTTAAATTATTAAACAGATTCACTGTGACTTCATAATTGTAGGAGGGGTAGGAGAGGTGATTTATGTAGGAGATTACCTAATAAATATTATTATTATCTAGAGAGAAAACTATTCGATCGATTTCGAACAAATTTGCACCAAACACGTCAATTAGGCCTGTATAGATGCACGAAAAAGGGGTTTGAAAAATATTGAAAAACAACCCACTTTATGGCCAAAAAACCCCCAAAAATCAGTTATTATTATTATTATTAGCTAAACGAGAATTTTACACAGATGTGGTTTTTTTGCATATGATAGGGTACATTAAAGGCTATAAATAAACCAAATTTTATCAAAAACGTGAGAGCCGTTTTTTTATAAAAAAATAATAACTGATTTTTTTAAGGTTTTTTTTGCCAAATATGGGGTTGTTTTTCAAAATGTTTCAAAACCGTTGTTCGTGCATCTATACAGGCCTACTTGACATGTCTTGTGCAAATTTGTTTGAAATCGATCGAATAGTTTTCGCTCTAGCTTTGTATACATACAGACAGACATTTTGTAAAAAAAAAAACACTTTTTTGGACTCAGGGGGTCCCAAAACAGATATTTTCACAAAAACCTCTACATAAATTTTTTTTGCGATCACTATACTTTCTCTATACTATAGTACACTGAGAAAGTAAAAACACAGAACATAATTCTCACAAAAATTAAAAAAAAACTTCTGGAGTGGGTTCCTTACATAAAAAGTACCTGGGCGACCGAGCATTGCTCAGTATTTTTTATTGTTTTATTTAGGAAAATTTATGTAAATACGAATCGCATACTGAATAAATATGAATATTTTTCGATCTTACGTACATATGAACTGTTAATTTAAATTTAAAAAAACATGAGTGTAATTAGTTCTAACATTTTATTACATTTTTTTTGCACATATAAAACCTAGCGCATTCGAATCCTGACGTCCAAAAACCTCTATAGGTACATGTAGGTTATGTAACCTGTCCAACGAATAGGCTATATTTGATATTGCTTATGTATTTTGGAAATGACAAATAGTTATTACAATCATTAGATAATTTATATTACCTTTAT
Organism: Philaenus spumarius; assembly: GCA_018207615.1. Classification (NCBI taxonomy): domain Eukaryota; kingdom Metazoa; phylum Arthropoda; class Insecta; order Hemiptera; family Aphrophoridae; genus Philaenus; species Philaenus spumarius. The sequence continues at coordinate 47,411 of JAGFPH010009045.1, forward strand.
AGAAATGCAAAGAATGGAGAAACTGGTAAAAAGGTTTTCAGAACGGTTAATAACAGCATAAAAATAATGTTTTGGTTACGTTTGTTGTTTGAATAAAGAAATAAGTTGAAAGTTATACCACCTGATACATTGTTAATGATTTATGTTTGTTAAATCTTATCTTATTAAACGAGCAATTCTTGTATATTTTCTATTCGCCTATACTTAGTGGCCTCAAATGTGGTGTATAAAAGAAGTTCAGACTTTAAATTTTATACGCATTTTCCCTAGTGTATGCAAGTTTTTACAGACAAAGACCTAGCGTCTTTGATTCCTGACGTCAAAAAACCCCTACATGCAAATTTTCATCAAAATCATTAGAGCCGTTAGCGAGATCCCCGAAATAAATTCTTAAACAAATATACAAGAATTGCTAGTTTAATAAGATAAGAAAAATAAAAAAGTTCCTACAAACATGTGCAATAAAACGCTTAGTTTTCCAGATATCCGCCATTTTGGTTTTTTCACATGCCTTCAAAATGTTGTGGTTAATTTTATAGTAATTCTGAGTTTAAAAGTAACAGCTGATTTTATTATTAGTGAAATCTCACTGCCTGGTTTTAATTATTAGACAGTTGATCAAGGTTTTGACTTGATTTTCCCATACAGTGCACAACAAATGTAACCTTTACGAAGTAATTACTAAACATGTATAAGTGTGTTGGTTTTTAAACTTTGTGAATTCGTTCAGAGGTAAAATATTTATCAACAATGTATACAAATCCTTTAAACTGAGAGCTTAAACAATGTTACTATCTTTGTTAGATGCCGGGAAACCGAGCCGTTCCGAAACTTTTTTAACACCCTGTTTATTAATTCGCTAAGGAATTTCTTAACGGCCCATTACGTCGTTATTTTTCAACCAATTTGTCCAAAAGAAGTGTAATTTTATGCGTTTTACACTGAAGATTTACAGAGAAATCTAAAAATCTAAATATGTACTGTATTTTTTAAATAGCGTACATTTTAAAAATACGCCATGCTATTTAAACGGGAGAACTTTGTATAAGCACTATTCCTTGAGTTTTGGAGAAGCGGTTACCCGGGCTCGTGACAAATGTGAAAATCTGAAGCCCATACATTCCGATACTACCCCAAAATATGAACTTTACCATTTCGTCCATTTAAATTTGTTGAAAAATAACCTAACCTTTCCATAATCAGTAAAAATGTTACATGTATCCTTTTATTACTTTAAATTTGTTAGTTAAATAATGCAACACGTAAATGTCTTGAAACCGTCGAGTGTACAGTAATTGTATATTTACAACAGCTGATATGGATATTATTAGTGAAATATCGCTACGACCTTTTAGTAATTAAACAGCTGATCAATGGTTTTACTTTTTTCCTGTACAGCAAACAACAAATGTAACCTTTATGAAGTAATTATTAAACCTAAGTGTGTTAGTTTTTAAACTTTGTGATTTTTAGTGATAAAATATTTTCTATACATATAAATAAAATTGTAGTGTCTGTCTGCGACTTCAAAATATAAGCTTTTTTCCAAGCTCATATGGGTATTAACACATTACCAAAACCTAAACACACATTTATAAATTTGTTGTCGGTCTGTCTGTTTGTCCGGGCTAATCTCCGGAACGGCTAAACCGATTTTGACGAAACTTTCATTAACATTTAGAGGATTTTTCAGAGAATATTTTAGGCTACTTTTTCACGAAAATATTTCAAATTCATTCCTCAAAAATGTTTACAAAACTAAGGATTTTGTCAATTATTGGGGATATTGCGCATCTATTTCGATATATGCCTTACATTATATAACGGCTCACAACTACCCAACTTATATCCAAGTGCTTCTGTCCTAATCGATCATCGTTTCCGTAAAAATAACACAATATACAATAATACGTTTGCATTGGCAACACCGTGGGTCGCCACAGGGATTTGGCGAGCGGAGCGACTTAACAGTAAGATGACAAAATTACCAAATTTGTAAATATAATTATCTAATGTTAAATGTTTGATGCGTGTACAGAACAGATTGAAAAATGCTTGTAGGCTGTTTACATTTTGTAAGTGTGTGATAATCCTTATATATTATTTCTTAAAGGTGTTTTTTTTGCCGCTAAGGTACATATTACATTATCAAATAAACGGCAAATTCTTTGATCAAAGATTTGACATCAAAGAAATTTGAAGATTCTTTGACGAAATAATTCGTTCATCAAACTTTGACGAATCTTTGACATGTTGTAAACTTTGACAAGGATTTTTTTTAAAGAATAAGAATAAAGTACTAAAATATTGTAATACGCATTTTTTAGGTATTCAAAATAATATACGTTTTTTCTGTTTTCATTATATTCCTTCTGATCCTTTCCTTTCAAATTTATAATACGATGGCAAAATTGAAATGGAGTGTTGAAGGTATAAAAAACTTTAATTTTACATTATGAAAAAGAATATTGTTTGAGAAACATTCACACGAATACCTACAAAAACCGCGATGTAAAGCAAAAACCTTTAGAATAAATTACAAATAATGTTTTGCAGTCTGTAATATTGGGGTTGGCAGTATAGCCTAAGTTTATGTTTTTTGTAAAACATTAAAGAGACTTTGATTATGTTTACTTTAATGTAAAAGTATATTTATAAGTTTTTTTTAAGATTTGTTCTTGTAATCAAAAAACTGTTATTATCTGAATTACGATCTTTCAACTGTAATAATAGTCAATAAATAATTATATAATAAACCAAAACATAACCCCAAAATATATCTAATTAATATCCCA
>JAGFPH010009046.1:15499-50198 GCA_018207615.1 Philaenus spumarius
ATTTCATTTGTACAAATTGTTGAAAACGCAATAAGCCTATAAAGAAAATCCTTGGATAATTTATACAATAACAGACATACTTGTATAGTACATTAAACAGTGTCTTCGCATGTTGATTTTCGTGGGAAGGAAATGGACTTTGCTTGGCTCGAGCACTATAAAAACCTTAAAAGTAATTGTGAATGGGTTAGGGTTTAATTAAGAGGTGATACTTGAAGCGTGGAGAAGGGTGGTTTCATACAATCTGCCGAATTTACAGTAAAAGAAAAAGCGAAAGTCTTTATTCTTCACAGTTATAAAAACAAGCTGAAGACACAAGACGATCGACTTTTTATGTAATTTTTTATTTTTTTAGAAAATTCGCTACGTTTAAGGACGTATTACAATTAATCATCAAAATGTATTTTTCATAGCTTTAATATTTTCGCTATTAAAATTTATCGAACCGTGAATGTAATGTTTGAATAATTGATATTTTACAAGTTTACTTAGCAAAAAAGTGAACTTACATTAACGATATTTTTTAAAGTGTAAAGTATTTAACGGAAATTATTTTTGTATTTCATCCTGCTCTTTAACATTTTTAGAACTTTTTTGTAATAAATGAACAAAATTGTATCACTACTGAGAATAAATTATTCAGTTTGTGCTTGACAATTTTGTAAATTAGTGGTAATAGTAAATTGCGCCAAAGGTCTTTCATCTTTAATGACATTATGAGTAACAACTATATAACTGAATAATCGGTTTAAATTTGCGCTTTTTAAATTATTGCGAGGGACTCAAACTTCTTATTTTCGTAGTCAATTAAAAGTTTAAAAATTTACAAACTACTAGTCGGATAGTAATTGAATATTTTTATTAAAAATGTATGGTGAAACAGTCTAAATATATGACAATGATGTTGGAGAAACTTTTCAGTTGCCAAAGAATCAATTAGTCAAAGAATCAAATTTCGAAAATCAATTAGCAAGTTCACAAACATTTAATTACCACTGTCTCGCATTGAACTTAATCGATCGATGTCAAAGTAAGGAAACTGATTTATATCAGAGTATTATTTTCACTGTTGGGTTTTCCTCAACTCAAACCAATCAATTGTTGGTCAATATCTGGTGAAAATGTATTTGAAATATTAATAAGGTAGCGATATTGTCAGTGAACCTGGTCAAAACATACGTGGATTTCTTCTTTGAGCATGCAGCTACATATTCAATCTTTAATATATAAAATAACAAAAGTTTTTTAAATGTAAACAAATTTTAGGCAACTTTTAAACAAAATGTTTAACAGTTAGAAAATAAAACTATAAAGTTTGTCTTGCAGTATTTTCAATACCATAATTTGACCTTTTTACGTTTTATGGTTTTAGCATGTGATATTTTAGTGATATTTAGGTATTCTGGTAGATACGTTTAGTAATTCAATGATACGAAACTCGATGGATAATTTAATTAGAAGAGTTTATTTTTGGCAACATGTTTATGACATATTTTGTTCTCTTAAACTTTTTTTAATGTAGTACACAATGAAGAAAAAGAACGATTTATGGTTTTTTTTCGCATGTACAAACATGAGGAAAACATAAGGTCACTACATGAAACTACTGAAAAACACAATGGTTGTTAGAAAAACAAAAGTACAGAGTGTAAGAAACAACCATGCGTATAGTGAGCAAAATAAATTGGGTTTCTTATTCCTTAAAAGTTATTGACTGACCGAGTGTAAGCGAGGTCTCCGTTTTAACTAAACCGTTCGGCATTTCGTCTGTGTGTCTGTATGTCTGTGTGTCTGTCTCACGATTATGGCCAAACGCCTTGACCGATTTTGATGATGTTTTGCATGAATGTTAGTTATTCCTAGGCCGAGCCATGTATATATAAGGTTTTCTTCCATTTTTCATTTTTAACCCCTTAAATAAAATAAAAATGGCGGCTGGACCGTTTCTCTCAGTGTAAGCTTTTTTCCAAAGCCAGTTTGTGGCTTAACCGTAAGACAAATTTAAAAACTAATAACATTTTGCTATAGCAAATTAAATTTTAAACAAAATTGTATTCTTGATTTTTTCCGTATCTCTAACGGTAAGCTCACAAAATGGCCGTAAACTTCGAATTTGTTAAAAATCGTCCAAGTTTTTGTATTTCAACCATGTTTTTATACGTTTATTCTAAACCAATTCAAAAGTGTTCCATAGCTTTTTTGTAGATAAAGGTTTAAAAAATTCATATATGCCAGTAAAAATTATTGAAATAAAATTAAGAAAGTTATTAGCACAAGAAACAATCACGTTCAGTAACGAAAGGAAAATGTTTAACTTTATGCCTACATAAAACGTAGTAAAAATTATTGTAATTTTTTTCATAAATGTAAAAAAGTTTCGTAATTTAGTTCTAAATAGAATTGTATAAAAATATTCATAAACTTCAAATTTCTTATTTTAAAAACACCAGTTTTTATGTTTTTACTACAAGACTGCTAACAAAACTAGGCCTGTATTGAATAGTAATTTAGGAATATATCATTTGCCCAAAAATGACATATTATTATAAGAAAGTGTAGAGGATAAATAAAAGAATTGAACTGTATACCTGTAAATTATCATTGTAAATTTCATAAAAGTATTTGACTTAGCTTTAGTGAATTACAAAATGAAATAAAACAAATGAAACCTCGCGGCGATAAAGGACATACAAAAAATGACCCTAGGACAACGTGGGAAGTATTGGTACATGGTTGAGATCACTATCACGACGTTTTAACATCGTTTGTTTTCATTATTTCTAATATTGGAATATGATATGGAAGTTATGGAACTGTAAATACATTGTTAAGTTTGAGTTATTTAAGTATGTAAATATTTAATTGTATGTTGTCCCTCTATAACGCGATATTTTTAGCTATCTTACGCATTATTACCCTAAATAAAACACAATGCCTCTAAAAGAAAATGTTTAGCAGTTAAAGCTCAAGAAAAGAAATAAAAACGAGAACTAGAAATCCCGGAATCGCGGGAATTGTAAATAATGTTTCACTGGCTAAACCTTCTGCTTACTTCCTTACTGGCACACTATTTTTAACCTAAGCTCAAAACCACATTTGTTATTTCAACGAGCGAGGTCTACTGTTCACAGAACTACTAGTTAATAATATGTTTAAATCATTTTTCAAATTGCATATATTTCGGTTTTTGTGTGATTTTTGAAGGAGATTCATATGAAACATCGATCAAATAATCAGCAAATATTTCTGCAGATACATCGTTATAAGGTCCATCTTTTGCACTTTTACACAAATTATCCAACATTTCAAAAAGTAGAAAACCTCATGTCTAAAACTGTTAGAGAAACAATGTGCATAAAACGGTATATAACATTTTACGGATATAAAGCGTTATGTGAACTATTTTAAAATAACAACTAAAAAGATAATTTTTTACGTTTGAATTGCCCTTTTTTGTAAACAGAAATGGAAAAGCACTATGTTGAAGCACCACCAACTACGTCAAAACCTGTATTTCTATAGAATGGGTAAATTATGTAAAACTCGCAGAAACCACCCCTATTACCTAAAATATGTATTTTACGTAACTGGTAATTGGAATAATTATTTTCTTTCAATTCTTTGAGTACGAAGTGGTGAGATTACACTTAAAACCAAGAGCATAAAGTGGTGGTAATGATAAAACTCTATTGTTGCTTAATTATTTTAGTGTTTTCTTACCATTATACCCAACCAATAGTGTTTTCTCTCTTCCTTTGTTTTTTGCAGTAATTATTTTGTAAGATAGCCTATATACAAAATGTGTTATTATTTGTTTTCCATAAATACATACATTTTTATAGTACTATTTAGGCAATTTTTACTATTTTATTGATAGAATGCTGTTTTGAATCAAATTGAACTAAATTATAAAATTGCCGTTTTCTCAACAATAAAAAAGTTAATTAAAACTGTTTCTATTAAATGTTTCGATATGAAAGCTGATGACTATTGTAATGTGTATTCAATGTTTTAAACTAAAGACAGGCTGAACACAGCCTTCGGAGTGTACATAAAAAAATAAAAATTTATTCAAGAACATACACGTTTTACATGATTACATTAATAGGTATGTAGATATGTGTTTCAGCAGTAATTTTTTCCTACACATTTTGGTGAATAAAAACAATAACTATTCACCAAAATAATCACTAAGCAATAATAAATGAAAAAATACTGTTCAGTTATTAATTTTTGGATACTAAAAATTATACGCAAACCACAATATTTTAGTCATTTATCGTTTGATACTTTTTTATTAGAATTTGAAGTTTCTGTTTACTTAACTAATCATATTCTTTCTGTTTGATTAACCTCACACTATGAAAGGTTTTTTCGAAGTTCAAACTATGGGCAAAAACTTGTTCATGTTATCATTAAAATGAACTAATAACAAACTAAGCTGTGTTGAAAATTGAGAGCAATAAATAGTGTCAAATTATTTACTAATTTAGCCTTACTTTAAAAGCTTTCTAAACCATACAAAGCCGGTTACAGCTTTATAAGTTAAATGATTACCTTACCTCTTTGAGATGGCGGTAGTTCCCATTGACAAGATGATCGCAAGAACAATGACAATCTGTAACCGGGTTCATTGTTATAATGTCATCTTCAGACTCCGATTCTTCTCTTCTCCTATCTGTAGTTCTGTACGGTGCATTGCCTAATCCGTTTAACTTTAACTCACGACTTGAACTTCTGCTGACAGGATGATACGATCTACTCGGATGAGTCGCGCAACAATCGTCCTGAACACTAAGTCTTTGGTCCGCTTTATACACCGCCGATTGCGGGGCCGGGGGGCACGGAGGTATGTCGTTGACGTAATAATGAGCCTGACGGTTGCACGTGTACCACTCTTCCTCGCAACAACAGAGTTCTCTAGGATCGTACACTACTTCTTGAGGACACGGTCTGCGGAATCTCCTCGGTGTTGAACCGTAGTAACGCGGCTCGGGTGCACAAAACTCAGGACACACTTGGTAAACTTCTCTCGGAGGAACTGTACACATTGCCGAATTTATTAACACTTTTTGGTCGTCACTGTACGTCCTATATATGTCCCGTTGCGTATCGTTGCCGGTACTGTACCTTCTAGGTCGCGAGTGCCTTTTGTACCGGGTCTCTTGAGGACTTCGGAACGACTTCGCGTCGAAGGTGGTCTCTTGTTCGGAACTGTACTCTTCATATCCTCGCATAGTAGGTTCTGTAATCAAACAAATATTTAAAAGAATAACTATAGTGTATACTAGTAAGTGAATGTAACAAAAATGAACTGAGCACTTGTTGTCAGATGATGTTCTTCAAATATTTAGAATCGTGTAAGACTTTCGTTATTTGTGCTCAGATCATCCCACTGTGGTTTGAGTTAACAACACCAAAACCTGATGCTTAAATAATTCTAAAATATTATAAAATTTTGTAAAAGCCTACTTCAACTCAAGATATACAAAAATAAAGTTATTATTATGCAACTGTTAAAAGTACAATTAATTGATCAATTCTTAGCTACATATTCTCGTGTAAGACTTGTAGTGTATCTAATTTAAGAGTGTTTTGTGTGTATATTTTCACATTTTATAAATATTGTTTAATACATATGGCGTGGCAATAAAACATTGGGAGTGTGTCAAAGAGCCCTTGAATACAAAAAATGCATATTATGTGATAAACATAAATTCAAAAATCGATCAATTTATTGGTAGGTGATAATGTCAGAATCAAAAGTATGAAATGCCGATTTAATACTGTGGCAAGGGTATGGTGGTAGAGGTAGATGGACTTTATGTGATCGTTACGCATGCGCTGTAAGGCCAAATTTTTGGCTTTATAGGCATATATTACTATACTATATAATAGATATACCCTGAAACTTTTTGAGTTCGTCAAACACTATTTTAGAAATCCTAGTTTTTGTTTTGCTTCGTCGAGCTTTAATGTAAGCGTATAATATAACTGATTGCTTCTTTTACTGAATTTGTGTATTTATTATTGTCAGGTAATCATATTTGGTAGGCCTAAGGTGAACCTATAATAATATTCTAACAACAAAATACATGTGACGAACCCAATAATATAACTGACTGCTTCTTTTACTGAATTTGTGTACTTATTATTGGCAGGTAATCATATTTGGTAGGCCTAAGGTGAACCTATATTAATATTCTAACAACAAAATACACGTTCTTCTCAAATTCTTCACTTTTGAGTGAATATGGCGTCTGACGATGCATTTCTAAAGTTAAATATGTTATATTTGATTTTACTTTCATATCAACATAAACGTCTTACAAAAATACAACTTTATCAAATCAATCTCCTATGATGGGACTAAAACAGGTGTGCTTTCCTCATGATTACAGCTGATTGATTTAAAGTTTTATTCATTTGTTGAGACAAATCGTACTCAAAATTCTCATCTAACACAAAAGTTTATAGTATCAACTATATTTTGTATTTTTTTACTTTTCAACCTTACGTTGGAAAGTAAAATATCTACTAATTGTAGTTTTAACAAATTACATTAATTTTAATACAGGGGTATTGTACTAATAGTTTTTACGAAATTTTTAAAAATTTCCCAAAAGCTAAGCAACCAATTTCCTTTCTTTCGACTACAAGAATTACAAATTTCTAAAACGTTTGCGTTTGTAGACTAATGAGTTACTGGTTATTGAATGTTACGTGAAGTGATTCCTATATCAGCTGTCGAAGTTTTGTAGTTCAAATGAGCTTCCACTCACCAATATATTGTAAGGATACACCTACCTTTGGATAAACTTAGACACTACGTTGAAAATATCTCAACAACCTATTGAAAGGGTGAAAAGAGGGTTTCATTCACTCCTTTCGTTAAGTCTTGAATGCTAATCAATCAGTATTTCAATCATGTGGTTAATGTTGACTTGATTTGTATAACTATATTCAAATTATTTACCAATTAATTAGTAAACCCAGAGTTTTTTCAGTTAACATACAAAATAAAATATGAGAATTCTTTAATCCTCCTAATGCTCTTTACAACTCTTGGTGGCAAACTCCTTTTACTCGGTGGAGGAGTTCCTCAGCCACGGGTGTTAGATGGGACGAGTGGTTGGGGTGGATCTGGTTGATTCTGTTTATATTTGGGATTTACTATCCAGGGATTACATTATTGTCCTACATGTAATGGTTATTACATTGTAGTATCCCTATCTTTATTTTAAACTGGAGGAGACCCTTGCGCGCGCCAACCCCCAACGGAACTTTCTAAAAACATATATTAAAACGAAAACCCATTGACTCACTGACTCACTCATCACGATTTCTCAAAAACTACTGAACGGATTGAAATGAAATTTGGTATGTCGCTTCCTCTAGGTGCTCACTAAGAAAGGGTTTGAAAAAATTTGAAATTTTTTGGGGTTCTGGGGGGATCAAAGTTATTAAATCACGATTTCTTCAAAACTACCGAACGGATTGGAATGAAATTTGGTATGTAGCTTCCTCTAGGGCGGCCATAGGTGCTTACTAAGAAGCGGTTTGAAAAAATTTGAAATTTTAGGTGGGTTTTGGGGGATCAAAGTTATTAAATCACGATTTCTTCAAAACTACCGAACGGATTGGAATGAAATTTGGTATGTAGCTTCCTCTAGGGCATAGGTGCTTAATAAGAAAGGGTTTGAAAGAATTCGAAATTTTAGGGAGGTTTTGGGAGGGATCAAAGTTATTAAATCACAATTTCTTCAAAACTACTGAACGGATTGGAATAAAATTTGGTATGTAGCTTCCTCTAGGGCGGCCATAGGTGCTTACTAAGAAAGGGTTTGAAAAATTCGAAATTTTAGGGGGGTTTTAGGGGATCAAAGTTATTAAATCACGATTTCTTCAAAACTACCAAACGGATTGGAATGAAATTTGGTATGTAGCTTCCTCTAGGGCGGCCATAGGTGCTTACTAAGAAAGGGTTTGAAAAAATTCGAAATTTTAGGGGGGTTTTGGGGGATCAAAGTTATTAAATGACGATTTCTTCAAAACTACCGAACGGATTGGAATGAAATTTGGTATGTAGCTTCCTCTAGGGCCATAATTGTTCACTATAAAAGGGTTTGAAAAAATTGGAACTTTTAGGGGGGTTTGGGGGTAAAAATTACTAAATCACGATTTCTCCAAAATTACCGAACAGATTGGAATGAAATTTGGTATGTTGCTTCCTCTAGGGCCATAGGCGCTCGGTAAAAAAAGGTTTTAAAAAATTCGAATTTTTAGGGGGTGTTTGGGTTGATTAAATTTATTAAATCACGATTTCTTCAAAAATACAGAACGGATTGAAATGAAATTTGGTATGTAGCTTCCTCTATGGCCATAGGTGTTTACTGTACTAAGAAAAAGAGTTTGAAAAAATTCGAAATTTTAGGGGGTTTTGGGGGGATCAAAGTTATTAAATCATGATTTCTTCAAAACTACCGAACGGATTGGAATGAAATTTGGTATGTAGCTTCCTCTAGGGCCATAAGTGTTCACTAAAAAAGGGTTTTAAAAAATTGGAAATTTTAGGGGGGTTTATGGGGTAAAAATTACTAAATCACGATTTCTCCAAAATTACCGAACAGAATGGAATGAAATTTGGTATGTAGCTTCCTCTCGCTAAGAAAGGGTTTCAAAAATTTCGAAATTTTAGGAGGGGTTTGGGGGTATCAAAGTTACCAAAATCATAATTTCAGATCTTTTATTATTATGACAATAGTGCTTTTATTATTTGAGATCTGTATATATAAAAGCCAAATACCACTCACTGACTGAACACTTAAAATGAATACAATTACGTTAAAAAGACTTAAAATACCAACCACCACGGGCAACGCCGTACGGGTCAGCTAGTTTATAATAAAGGTATAGGATTAATAATAACCTCAAGCTATGATGGTAAATAATGTTAAATGTTCAAATCAAATTATTTCTTATATTTTATAACAGCAGTTATAATAATGGTTAAAAGGTCTACGCTTTAAAACCCTAATTTAAAAGCTACAAATATAAAAATAATTGCTTCAAATTTTGGGGATAAGCTGTTAATGGAAATATTGGAGCAAACAGCAGCTATATTATGTTATTTTATTCAATTGGTTGCTATGGTAATAAATGTAAATACATGTGTTGGTTTATCATCTACGCCTAACCTAAGAATTTTTTTCGACTAAATTTACAAATATTGAAATAAAAAAAGGCTTTTATCGAAATGAATTATAGCCTATGTTACTCAGAGGTAGTGTAGCTTTTTATTAGTAAAACTATTTTTTCAATCGGTTCAGTAGTGCAAAGATTACCCCCTACATACAAACAAACAAACAAACTTTACCTCTTTATAATATCAGTATAGATTCATTTTTAATTACTTGTAGTAACTGCTTTTATTTTATGTTAAACGTAATGACTTTGAGCAGTATAATTTCAAGAGAGTGTAACTAATCTGACGAAATATGTAAAGAATACTGTATAAATTGTGTTGATCGTTAGTTTTTAAATTGATTTGAGTGGTACTGTTTAATTATCTTATATTTGTGGACATGTCTAAACAATGTAAAATTGTCAACAGACAAATAAAATTGAAATTGAAATTGCAATAGGTAAATCAGATGGTGTTGGAAAGGTTTTGAAATGGAATATTTACACGGAATTAAAAATCATATTTACATATTATATAAAGCGCTATAATTTTGTTTTCTTATTTTACTTTAAACAAGGCTTAATTGTTGGGAGGGGGGGTATCTTAAGTTCTACACTTAATTACTTATTGTGTCTGGACAACCTTGGTTTCGACAGTGATGGTTCTTTTTACAAGGCAGTTTAACACAGAATAAGGAAAATATATTTTTTTAAACAGACATATATTATAACAGAGAACTGTTACTTATCTAATAAACAAAGGAAAGGGTGTTGAAGGAGCCCTATGGTCGTAGGGCTGACATTGAGTAGAGGAGAGTTTGACAAAAATGCACCTTGATCATTTGGTACTTGGCTATAGTCTTTGCAAAATAATCTGTTTATATATAACAAGTCAAATGAATTTGACTTCCTACTTTTATCACTGGCATGGGAAATCTTAAAATGAACATCATTGTAAAAATCGAACATTAAATTATTAAAAACACTATAATGAAACATTGTGCTCACCTAACCTATATTTAAAACTACGACTTGTTTGGCCTACATAGAGCTGCAACATAAACGTTACGTGTCAATTTATAAACACCACTATTTTGCATGTTACCTATTTCATCCTACAACGCACCCACGTTTCCACTAAATTGTTCTTGCATCAATTTGTTTTTTCTAATACGTTCAAAACCGAGTAGTTCCTTACCAGTTTAGTTGATTTGGCAGTATTTTGGTGTACTAGAACCAACTTTTGGGAATATAAGTAATTCGGCGTAGTTTTTAATTTAGTTTTTAAAATCTGTTCAATTAAGGCTGCTTGTTAGCCAAATAACTGTTTTCTGTTATAATATGTGTTTATATGTTTGCTTTCTTTACTGGCCTTAGCCTGTTTTAAGTTTTATTGTCTTAACCTGTCGCTGGCGAAAAAGGCCGAAGCCATGAAAACTATGGGGGGAGGGGGTTAGGTCAGGACCGGGTATTTGAATGTAAACCCTTTTAACACGTTCACTGCTAAGGTCGCACATGTGAGCTTGACACTGAACACTGTGAGAAGCGGCCGACGCACAGTGTATTTAACGCCAACCCCCGTATTGAGAGTATTTTCAATCCACAATGCATTGCGTGCTTCGCACGCCAACCCCATATTGGGAGTGTATACGTACACAAATTTAAGGTTATGTGATATGTCCGCTTTAAAATATTAGTGATTATTACTTAGAAAGGTTCAAAATAATACGGATTTCGGGGGGTTTTGACCCCCTAACAACCCCCCCCCTGGCTACGGCCTTGGCAAGTCTCAATAATTATTGTAGAACTTACTGGACATTGTGCAAAAGATTTATTTCTAAAAATGGAATCTACCAAGTACCTGTGGTCAATAGTACAAATACTATAATGTTGTCTCTTTTCGTGATACTAATTATGCCAAATTAGTATAGTTTATAATAATTTCTGATATTGGTGAATTTAATAATATAATAATCAAAACGTATATACATTATAACAACGTTATTGAATATGTATTCAATAAACAGTATTCTAGAAAATATTTAAACGAAGAACAGTTTTTGTTAAATGTTTCTCATTTTTTAAGAATAAAAACAGAACACAATTGTCACAAAAACATTAATCGTCGAACGCATTTCAACTACAAAGCGCCATCGTCAGTGTCATTTCAACGAAATTATAACAAAATCAGTAAGCAAGCAGAGTTTTTGGTACGTTACTTTCATGTTCATGTAGCAAATAATAAGCGAAGAACAGTTTTATTTTATTACATCTTTCCTCAGGCATAATTCATAACTTACTTTGAAATAAAGGCACAATGCAATTAATTTTTAAACTACAGACAACTTGTGTTTATTTTCCTGTTTTTTATTTCAGATAATTCAATATTAATGTGTAGTTTCAAAGATTCATCAACAAGTAACGGCGTTGCAAATAGGTTATTGGCAACATGAAAAATGAAATACATTAATATATTGAGTAATAAATTGTATTACCTTTATGGTTCCGTCATGTGACTATGCGTTGTCTTGTTACAAAGACGCGTTTCGGAGTCGAAACTCCATCATCAGTGTATCACTCCGTAGAGGTCGTCAAAACATTAAACAGACCATTTAACGCGTCTTTGTAACAAGACAACGCAGTCACATGACGGAACCATAAAGGTAATAAAATTTATTACTCAATATATTATATAATTGTGACTTGAACACCAACAATGAACATTACATTAATTTTCTATGAACGTGTTTAATCAATGAGTTGTGTAAGTGTTTTCCCCTTCAAACATAATTACTATTATAACCCTAAATTAATACAAAATTAATTGTATTATGTGTTTAAACTGAGCCTTCTGCCAGGAGCTCAAATATAAAAACATCCCACTTAACCATTTTTGGTCACTTGCGTGCACGCACATAAAACTGAGATTCTAAATGAGAAAGCAAACTAAACGGGGAGAGGGGATAGAATGGGCCTCGTTATATGTTGGTAATTCTGCCCCTAGAAAATGAAGATAACCTTCGTAATCTAGTGAATTAGCAGGCTTAATTAAACAAATGCCCAATCAACTTTCACCTAAAAAGCCTTAATGTAGGCTATACCAAATAACAAAGAGTATACAACTACACACCAGAGAATAGTCTAAAGGTAAAAGATAAAATTGTTTTTTTTTTTAAATCTAAGGAAGTCATATTTTTTGTTGTTCTTTAATGTGGGAAATTTGGAAACACCTTCCTGAAAACCTATCAGTAAATAAAAGAAAAAACGCAAACTACCTTAAAATATTCCTTTTTCGTTTACTAGTAAACATTTTCACCTATATGTTACATCGGAATATTTTCGTTGTAAGGTAAGAAATGTGAATTCTTATAATTGTGTATAAAACTCAACATTTTCCAAACTCACGCAATTGAAAGTAGGTGAATATAAAGTGATAGGGTTAAAATAATAATTTGTAATGCTCAGAATAAAAAAAGTATTGATAAACATCGCGAGAAAACCCGTTGACGAAAAGTGACAGTTTCGCAAGACAAAAAAATGTGTAAAATCATACAAAAAAGAAATTAGTACAAATAATAAAATATTAGTAAAATTGAAGTAAACCAGAAATGCTTTCGAAACGCGGATTAAATTAAGAGTTCGCGAGGGAATTTTAGGACATCGGGTGGTACACGTGGAAGGGAAATTACCCTACATCCGGGCCACATGTGTTTTTTTTCGGTAGTGAGCGATGGATGGAATAGACTGGTTAAAAGATGTCGCTCTTATGTTTGCAGCTTAATACATTCTTATTTTATCTTCTTGCGCGTAACTATTGCTACAAATAATTAGCTACACAAATGAACAGATTGACTTTGAAATGTGTATTGGACAAATCAAAATTGTCATAAATCGTTTCATATCCAAGTTATGAACGTCGAGATATACCTCGACGAAGAAACAAAAGAGACTACTCAATTCTAACTCAGCAGACACCATCAACTTTAAAAGCAGAACACCTACAAGACAAAGTTCCAGCCAACTCCAGAGAGCGGTTCCAGGATAATCGCGACGGGAAGACATCCATCTCACCAGTGAACGTCAGGGAAATACTTCGCGCCTGAACGATGAACAATGGACCTTAAGGTTGGAAACTTAAATTAATAATTTCACTTGCTAATAGAAAGTTGCCTGAGATAGAATCCCGATATAGTTTATCAATACTTTTTTAAGCTGGGTAGAGGAAGTTAGTATTTTTGAATGATTTAAAATAACATATTATCAGAAAATTTAAATTAATTATGGTGTTGAAAACGTAAATATATGATAAAATAAAATCAAAATTGAATTCCAAATAATGGAGAAAAATCTTTTTTCAAATAAACGTTCAAATATAAAAAATAAATAAATAAGGTTCAATCTGCATAATAGCCCTACAATGCATACTGTAGCGTTTTGGCTACACCTGTTTCCATAGATTCCTGTATTGTTGTAATGTAGCTAAATGTTAACTTTATGCATTTAGTATATTCTCCAATGTGTTTCAGTTGTTTGTAAGTCGTTGAAAGAGAATTTTCATCTGTTGGTTTTTTATTTCTTACTGTTCCATAGTAGGAGCCGCTGTTCTGAACAACTTCGTTTATTTGGCTTTTTCTGTTTATGTTTTCTAGTTTATTCTCATCAAAATCGACAATATAAAAAATAACTAGTTGCTATTTACAAGTTTACAAACAGTTTTAGTGAATGTAAAACGTCATTTGATTAGTTTAAATTTGTATTTTAGTGTGATATATGTGTGTAGCTTTTTAGCTACACTATGCGTTCATAATAACTATAGAACATAACCTCACTTTTGACTACAAGTGTTGTTTACATTTTGAGCAGTGTGTTTTTAAGCTCATTTAGTTACGTTTGTATTGTGTTTTAGTTGTTTTATCGTGTTTTTGTAATTAAAAATGTCCAATATAAAATTTATAACAGCTGAGAGGGAGAAAGACCATATAAGTGAGGCTGATATATTTGATTTTTGTCAAAGTGATTTTGAAGAGTTTTCAGATGAAGAAGATGATGATCCTAAACTCAATTTGAACTCTGTTTTTGATTTCCTTGATAATTGTCAAGCAGAACAGGAATCAGACCATGAAATTAGTGATGAGTTAATCGCTGAAGTATCTGCGGAGGCCAGCGATACACCAAATGAACACCAGGAGGAGCCTGATAAAGTTTTACTTGAACATTCCTATGCTTCACCTAGCAAAGAAAATGAACTAAAACTGTTAGGAGAGCCATCCACTTCATCCACCAGTAGGCCTAAGTTTAGTAGCCTAAACCTTCCTGGTTTGTCCAAGCAAAGATGTACTGGAAGGTCTGCTCCAAAAAGAAGTTAGTTGCCTACTAACCTTCCACCCATAGGCCTACCACAGCAGAAAAAACCTAAAAATTTCTGTAAGCCTACGCCTTTTGTTCCACGTTCCATAAAAAAAACACCAAATACACCTAGGCCTGTCGGTACTTCAAAAAAACAACCGAATCCACGTAATCAAACTAGGCCTCGGGTCGGAATTAAAAAACCTACACTAAATTGGAGATATGAACCTTTTAGTGTACATGAAGATACATACAAATTCAACGGACCAAATTCATTGACTGATGAAGTACTAAATTTGGACACACCTTTACAGTTTTTCTATTTCTTTTTCCCAAAAGAACTTGTTCAGCATATTGCAAATCAAAGCTATCATACCAAACAAATTTAGAGGAAGATCAATAAAGAGTTAAACCGTAAACACCTGTACAAAGTTAATTTATATTAGTTGTTATCATACTTTACATTTGCTTGGTTTATGTAAGTTTTTTGGTACTGTATTTTAGCCTAACCAAATATGATTGTTCTTTTAATGTGTAGCTAAATGGCTACAGTGCGCATTCGTTGATAAAAACTGACATTTGCTAAGGTACTGTAAATGCATGGTGTAGCAAAATGGAACAAATTTTTAAAAATTAATTATTACAGCTATTTTTGACATTAGAATTTTTTACTTATTTTTTACGTTGTTTGGGACCAAAAATCTACTACATAAATTTTTTTTTACTGCAAAAAAAAAAATCATGCATTGTAGGGATAGGATAAGATATCTAAATAGTAAAAGAATAATTCTTTTAAATAAAATTACAATTATTGTAATTTTATTTAAGTCGGGAAAAGACAACCCGCATTGATTTTGAAATTTTTAGTTATTTGGTAAATAAATTTTTTTTGTATATAGTAGAAAAATGTATCTTAAATACTTACTTTAGTTTTTTAAATCATATCCAATATTTAGGCATTCACTATCACTTATAAACTGTATTTC
The DNA here is from genome assembly GCA_018207615.1 of Philaenus spumarius. Lineage (NCBI taxonomy): Eukaryota > Metazoa > Arthropoda > Insecta > Hemiptera > Aphrophoridae > Philaenus > Philaenus spumarius. Next base: position 31,015 of record JAGFPH010009046.1, read on the forward strand.
AGGTACAATAAATATCACAGCACAAATAATTTAACTGTTCCATTGAGTAAAGGTGATTACCAAGAAGAATTGTTCAACATTAAACATATAGCCGTAGCCAATAGGTACAAGAGTACAATAATTGATAAGATGATTAAAAACCATAAAAAGAAAATGAACAATAAACACATAGAAACCCATAGCACTACTGATAATAAATATGTCTCGTCTGAGTAAACGAACTTTTTACCAAACGTCCTAAAAAACATCTTCAAAAAACACAACATCACTTTATCCTTCCGTACTACCAATAAACTATCAAAATTGCTTAGGCGTAAAACCAACACCTCAATTGAAAAAAAGTCCGGAGTTTATAAAATCAATTGCCAGGATTGTAGTAAACATTACATAGGTCAGACAGGGAGAGCGTTCATCGAACGTTACAAGGAACATCTTCCCAACAATAAGTCCAACATTAACAATTCCAATTACGCTCGTCACCTTGCCGAAAATAAACATAGCTCAGGTGACTTCCACGCTTCGGTAGAAACCCTACACATTTGCAGCAAAGGTAGACTAATGAATGCTATTATAAGGAAGAGTATGAAATTTATAAAGCATTCAAAAATAAACCGGACGATATCTTAAATGACCAACTTTCATTTCACTCTCACCATTTATATGATACGGCCATCAAATATTTACAGAAGACAAACAGAGATAAACGTCTTTAAGATCCCTGAACGCAATACCGGCAGTATTCAACCGACAATAATAGGTTGCGCACCTAAGTTTGTTTCAAGCGCGATATTGTATCTATGTGTTGTTGTGGTATGTAAGTGTGTATGTGTGTATATGTTTTATTTATTTTAATGTGCAACGATCTCTTCGGAGTGATTTTAACTTGATAATGGAGTTTCGGCTCCGAAACACGTCGTGAAGAATACAACGACTAGAAGTCACGTGACGGACCTAACAAGGTAATCTTATTATTATTAAAAATAATAAGGGTTTTAAAGTCAGTTTCAGAAACCTACGTCTCAGGGATCAATTAAAAATAAAATACAGTATAAACCCTTAACTGAGTGGTAAAAATTCTTAAAAATTAAGAAATTTACTGGAAGTTATAATAAAAAGGGTGTCCGGGCTGCTGGACATTCTGAAGGAAGTTGTACTATCTAGGCTAAATAAAATAAAGAAGCTAAATACTTCCAGTAGGTGGTACAAACTTTTTATTTTGCAAATATATGAACTAAAAATACCTGGGGAAACAGTTGTAAATAGAAAATTGAAAAAAGACTTGTTTGTAAATGTTCCCAAGGTTAAGGAGTTACGATGGGAAGTTCATTGCAATATATAAAAACAATAAATGGTTAGAGAAAATAAACACATTTTATGGAGGGAATAGGCTAAATGTTTAAGTGATGGTTGTTTAGTTAGAGACAACGACGCTGAAACGATATTCCTGTAAACACTGAAATAAAAATCACAGTTTTCCTGATCTTTTACACAAATTTAACAACACGAGTTTTTTTAAACCGGTGTGTCTGCAGTAGCTACTGAAATATAAAACGAACTATGGACAATACTTACGAAAATATTTAGAAATTTACCATATACATTATTATTTTATATTAAATATGATATACTTAAATTAATGCTTTTCAAAAGAGAACTTACACAAGAGAATTACACAACAATTATTTCTTGGAATGACCTTTAAAAGAATAGTGATTTAATTTGAAGGCTTTGAATATTTCTGGAATAAAATCTGATTATTGAAATAATGCAAACTGTCGTAAATGGAAAGTAAACGATTTACTAAGAGTATTAGTACAGATCAGGGTGACCACCAATTCAAATAGAAAGATACAAAATTTTAATTTTTCTTTATAAATAAAGAAACTACGATACTTTATTGATGGCGGGAAATAAAATATCAACAATATTAAACAAATATTACTGAACGAACAACAAAACGAAACCTTAAATAAGAGAATTAATATTGCCATACGCCAACCATTTTTCTGAAGTGATAACAGCGTTGCCAGATTTTCTGAAAGTTAAATATAGAAACTAAAAACAAAGCATCAGCTAAAGACCTTTTTTTAGAAAACTAACAAGTATGGTCAACTTACATTAGTTTACAAACTGGAATCATATTTTGTTTTAGGTTTGCAATTCAGTTGTATAAAACAACGTTATAGAAAAAAATTATTTGCCTTTATGTGTGGTGTGTAAAGTTTTGTTAAAAACGTATTGTAGTTTACAAACTGGAATCATACTGTGACTAGAGACTGTAAATAAATACTTCGGGCTATTTTTGTTATTTTTACAATTCTGTTGTACAAAACAACTTAATTGGTAACAGTGAAGAAAAAAAGAATTTACCTTATTTGTGGGCGGATCTAGCTACGCAGCAGAAAACTGAAAGCTATGAATCCTGTATTCAGGGAGGAGTGTTTCGAATTAAATAAATGTTCTGTTATGTAACCGACAAAATATAGTTTTCTCATTCAAATGCTTTAATAGTGTTTATAAGGGCGTAATGTTCAACCATTTTAAATCGTTTTCAAGATAATGTTTTCATGTTTCAATTGATTGTATCAATGCCTTTTTAAACGTTTCAGTGTTGCTATTTTACTATTACGCGTAAGATTTATAAACCTTTTTACGTATATTTAGTATCTTCCTTTCGTTCATTTTGTTTAGTACATTTAATATTTATAATTTTGGTGTCAGTGAAGTGTTTCCTTTCTTTTCTTCGGTGCAAACGTAGCGAAATTTTTTGTTATTTCTTCTTTTCCTGGTATTTTCTATATATAATTTGTTTCTCACAAAAATCCTTCGTGTTTTCAGAGCTAGTTTAACTTGTACTTTCAGAATATAACAACATTTTCCCATCAGCTCTGGTCCCTCATCTGCACAACATTTACTAGGTTTTTATATAAACTGTTTTCATATTTTTAGCTGTAAAATTAATTCCAGAAGTGTTGAAGTATGAACTATATTGAATCAACCTATTTTTACCAATTCAAGTATGGTATGTGCTGAGAGTTAAAAACATAAAATATTTATTTTAAAAACCCACTCAACACTAATTAATTGTACATAATAGTTAATTATCCGTCTCAAGACTTAACTCTAAGGAACACAATTAAGACTTTACTATTTCTCTTCCACCCAAACAACTCGAGTCATAGATCTTATAGTCAGATGGTTCCAAGCTTTTATTAACATAACTCACAAAGCATTTCGTGTTCTTTCAATTAGCATTTCACAAAGTACCACTGTGCGCATTTAAACTGAGGTGTTTATTTGTTTAGTTAAATGAAGACTTATATTACTCAATTCATTTTACTGTTTATAAATTGCATGGATAGTTAAACAGTTAATTTAGCAAGCTGCTTTTACATTGCGTGTAAAGGAAGATTAATGGAATAACACAATTTAAGTATTAACTATACAAGTTTTTATGATTTTGCAGACTTTAAAACCATAGAATAATTTAAGTGGGATGAAACTAAAGTAGTTGTTAAGTATTTGATTTTTGAGTTTAACAAATACTTCGATTTTTAGGGTAGTAAATAAATCGCAATAACATTATAAGACGATAATGTTCATAAGTAGACTTTTATTGGATGCAGTATTTTACTAATCGAATTTAAATCATACTTTGAAATTAGAAAAAATGTAAACATTTATATTTAAATGTATATAGCTGCATATTGGATAATTTATGTGTACCAATATTTTAGACCAATAAGTTATATAAGCCAATGTATCCAAAAGTACTCTATAGCCTTCGGAAATAAAGGATCTTTTGTGGTTGGAGAGGTACAATATTTATTTTACAACCCAATAAAATTTGTAGCACACACACAAAATTACTATAAAAATCAGTATCAGTGTATACAGAAATATGTTACCTACAATACCATTTGATGTGAAACATCTATTGCGCGCCTTGGCAGTAAAGTTTGACACATATTCCGTCACGGCAAACGGCATGACGCTCTCTTATGCCGTCATGCCCCCTCTACGCCACCGCTCTTGACTTTCTTGTGTGTGTGTGTGTATGTGTCGTTGCTTCTTCTGTATGAGCAACGTACTATTTATATCCGACTATTATAGTACTTGACACGTTCAAGTATATAATATGCTTTGTATTTTTTTTCTGTATTATTGTTTTTAAAGTGCTTAAAAGAATTCGAATCAGTGATAATATTATTGAATCGAAATATGAGTGACAGTGACGATCAAGTGACCAACAAGGAGCAAAAAGTCATTGATGATCAAAGTGCAAAATACAGTAAAATTATTAATATGTGTGCACAACGTTTGGTTTACGAAACACAATACATATTCAAACCAGACGTTAGTACATTATCTCTTAATATACTATTTTATTACTATTCTATTTTATTTGTTCAGTTGAGGTTAGAAATTTGTTTAATGATATGTGAAAAAACGCGAAATAATATATACATCCACGTGTTTTAACTCCTTTCTCTCTGTGTATGTGGCTTTAATTCGTATAAATATTTAAACTAATAACGTTTTACTTTCCTTTTTCAGTATACAAACAACGCAAGAGCTAGGTGATATTAAAATTGAAACTAATAATGACCAAGGTACATCTAATGCGAGGAAAATCATATCAGTGATATATTGATATTTTTACAAAAAAATTAACCAAATCAAAAATATGTTAAAATTATGTTTAGTTATTATTAATTTTTATAAATTATTTTCAAATATTTACATAATTTATTTTACTACCTGATGATTCCCTTTGACGAGTACAGTAGGCTACAGGTTTTTGCGCGTAAATAGTATTGACGTTCCGGAACGTCTTTTTCTGTTTACGTGAAAAGGAGTAACGACGGACGTTCTGGAACGTCATTTACGAAGACAACATGCTTTTTAGCTTAGGTAGAGTAATTATGTGAATTGGTGTTTTTGTTTTTTTGTGGCTTTGACACCCGAAGGTCAAAAAAGGAAAAGTAAAAAACGATGCTACGTGTGCGCGCATTCTTCATGCAATGAAAAGAAAAGGAAAGACAAACCTTTCAGTGCGAAGAATGCAGTGTGGCATGTTTTGAAGACTTTCATACACAAACAAAATTTTAAAATGTTTTTAACGATATTTTCAGTATAATACTTATTTTTTATTATTTAAAAGACATAATTTAAATGAATAAATTAAATACATACTTCTGAATTTCATTTTGTTTTATATTGTTACAATCCTGTATTATTTACTGGTAAAATTTGGATTTCAAACATAATTTAAAATAAAAGAGCTTTTATAATGTACAGCTATTTACTTAATATTGTAATTATTATTTTGCTGTCAGCTTTAAGTAGTTCTTAAATTGTATAAACAAGTCCCAAATTAACTGAACCAATTAATTATTGTATTTAGAATTTTATAAAATGAATATCATTACCTTTAGAACTACCAAAAATATATATTTTTTTTAAATATATAAGAACTAAACTCTTTCTGAAAACTCTACATGGATTTTAAGAGTTACAATTATAAATTAATTGTATTGTGCCACTGTAATCTGTATTGTTCCATATGTGCCTTTCGAACTACAAATTTATATTGGTTGCATACCTACTCAAAAGTTTACCTTTTCTCTTTTCCATGGTGGTTTTATCTTCCATTAAAAAGTATGCCATATAAAGTCATTTCTGACTCTATTTATTCTTTTTCTAAATGGTAACAAATTTTCTTGGATATTTTACATAACTTTATTTCGAACGTTTGTGGGAATATATATTTTTGTATCAACATTTTATAATTGGAAATATTTATTTAGTAATGTTTTCATTATTTTTTAAATATTAAACTTGTAATCTAGAGTGGACAATAAGGCTGCAAACGTAGTCGTTTCTATCGAGAGAGACATCGAAAAGAAATCAATCAGCGAAGAAGAGAAATCAGGCAACGTAAACAAAATTCACACCAAATCCAAACTCTATCTAATATTCATAACATTAACGACATTAAACAAATTAATCACGCAACATCGAATAATCAACTATAGTTTGTTAGAATTGGGAAGGACTCTGAGTGATTAACATCCCTTCCACCAACGCACGCACATTCGCCAGCATTGCCGCAGCAGGCCGTACCTACCTCTCGCAGGTAGTCAATGACTCACCCACTCAAGAGCATAATAAAAAATGACAACTTTGTGATTTCAAAATTTTTTCTTTTCGTTTTAGTTTTTTTATGATCTGCATATAATTCTGAGCAAATTGAGACCAAATACGATATAATTACAATGCTTTTGAAGTATATAAAACTAAACTCAGTCTAACCATGAACCCGAGGATAAATTAAATAGTACTGTAAAATGTTTGGTATACTCCAAATAAAATATTTAAATTAATAAAGTGTAAAAAATGATAGGTTTCGTTATTAGTTGACTTAGATGAAACCTTGGTTACAAGGGAGTTAGAAACAATACAAACAAATATAATTCTATAAAAAAACATATAAGTTTATGTTTATACAAACATCCACATTTGTTGATCATTTGTAGATCTAAATTGAAATTTGAATAAGAAAACAATTCATTAAATTTATAATACGTCATACAACAAAGAACAGTATTTACACGAACATGAGATTATAACAAATATTATAAGAACAGTATTTACACGAACATGAGATTATAACAAATATTATAAGAACAGTATTTACACGAACATGAGATTATAACAAATATTATAAGAACAGTATTTACACGAACATGAGATTATAACAAATATTATAAGAACAGTATTTACACGAACATGAGGTTATAACAAATATTATAAGAACAGTATTTACACAATACTTTAATGAATGAGTGCTATTTGTGTATTTATAGCCGTTTATTTGTTAAAGTTGATGAAAGCAAGTCGTGTTTGGACTCTTTGTTCTTGTTATTTTACGTAGATAACAATGGTAATAATTGTTTTAACTTATAAAATGAAATTAAAAAAATATTTCTTAAAGTAGAATGCCCAGTAGGAACCCGAGCGGGGAAGGTCAGGTAGGCGACCCACCCGTGTCTGTGTGGTAGTAAGGGTTCACTAATCACTCAGAGTCCTTCCCAATTCTTACAAACTATAAGTTCAAATTCGCATTCACACGGACGACAACAACGTTACTATGAAAGTCACAAAGAAGAAAATATAAACAAGCACAAAAGAGACATTAGGTTAGAGCAAAATATTTCACAGTCGATTCCTGCTACCGCTGCTGAATGTAGTCGTAATTATAGAGAACAAAACAGACAAAAATTAACGAGAAGAGAAGAGACAGCAGGCTGCGTCAACAAAATGTACAACGAGTACATGTAATATAAACAACGCAGACTATATTGATCAAATTACAACCAACTGAATCAACAACTAGGTATGGAACGACAATCGATACTTTATTTTCAAGATATCTTGATAATATTACGTCTACAACTTTTATTACATACTTCAGTTATCATCGGCCAATCATTTCTTGAATACCGTTCACTACACCTTCAATAGCTGCTATTACAGAAATCAAAGGGAATACAACAAATAATATTCCATAGTTGCATAGTAAAACAGTCTCTATTAAAAATATTTAATTTTTTCAATTTATACATATATAAATTCAGTAATTATTATTATAATAAAAATAATAAGAAAGTATATTGATTTTATTAACTAAACTATATTTGTTTTTATTATTTTTCTCTATATTTATTATAAATTATAAATTATAATAATAACTTAAATGATGCTCCACGTCTGCCGGACGTCCCCTGTCGGCTAATTTTTTGTTTTATTATCTGTTATATTTATTATGACGTGCTCAAAATATTAGTATAAATCGTGAACCTCGTCACTATTCGACTAATCGACTCTACACCTACATCGATTTAATTGCACGAGGAAACGTGGAGTACATTTAACACGTATTACCACCTCTGTTATTTAAAAAACAGAAAGAGATAGGCAAACCCTGATCTCGGGATAGTCATTCACCTTATAAAAAATAATAATTATAAAATCTCCCTCCCTCTCCTAACACTCCATCACAAAAATGTTTAATAGACACATATTGTATATCAAAATACATCAAGTTAAGCCCTTTACAAACCGAGAAGTTCACTACGCTCAAAAGTGTTATTGTGTAAGTTATTTTTCTAACTTTATTTTACTTAAATGAGGGAAACACAAACAAAATCTTATCTCGTGACGCTTATTCACAGTCATTGATACCTTAGAAAACAAATTTACAAAATCCCCTCAATTTCAATCACCCCATCTCAAAATTTGTTTGGAAACTTATGGCTTATGATACATCAAATTAAAGCCATTTAAAACCCGTAAATTTATGTGGTAAGAAAATAAAACCAGCTAACATATTCGTTTGCTACGTTCAAAAATATTATATAAGATGTTTTTTTTTTATATAATTTTATATCATTTAAAAGACTTAAAGAATATAAGACGTCTTCCATCTTTTAAGTAATAGGGGTTGTAAGTTTTCTAAAAATTATCCTGTATAGCCTACTTATAGACAGGATAAGGTCAACCAGACCTTGTGAGGAAAGTAGGCAATTTTAACGTGGAAGTGACGAAAATTAGTCAAAACACACAATCTTCCAATTCACATTTGACAGTATGTACGATCAAGTAACCATTCTCACTGTCCGTTTTACCCACCTCACCAGAAAATCCCAACATTGGAGCAACAAATCGTTTCACTTTACCAGTTATTCCCTTCTAATCAAAAGCTGCGAGTATTACTTTCAATTAGACCCATCAAACTTTGAGTGTTTCCTAATTGTTAGTTAATTGGTTGCTATCAGATACTTTCTGCATCTATTCATTTTTTTCAATTATTAAATTTCGATTAAAAGTTTTCTGAAAGAAAATCCTGCAAAACGCAAACATTCAGATTGCAAGTTTTTTATTGAGTTAGCAATATATTAGGAAGGGTTTGTATGCTGGAGCTTTAACTTGTCTAAGACTTAAGAGGAGACAGAAGTTTACTTAACAAGAAAATTCTACATCCGGATGAGTTTATTCTGGAAATGGATTAAGTAAGGTTTCCTTTTCCGATGTTTCTGCAAACTGCTAAACAGTTTAACAATGTGAGTCAGTGTATTCTGAAAGCTTTGTTTGTTTTACATATTTTAAAGTTATTACAGGAGTTTATTTTGAAATGACAAATACAATACTATATTCTTTCTTTACACTGAAACAATCACAACTTGTATTATTTATTAGTTTTTAATGTAGTTTCTTAATAATATAATACTCTACGTTATTATCCCGACTTGATTATAAATAAACGGTACCAGGAACTGTCACATACTTTCTCACAAACATATTTAAATTATTAAACAGATTCACTGTGACTTCATAATTGTAGGTGGGGTAGCAGGGGTGTTTTTTATTAAAGAAGGAGATTAACTAATAAAATGTTATTATTATTATCTAGACAGAAAACTATTCAAACGATTTCGAACAAATTTGTACCAAACACGTCAATTGGGCCTGTATAGATGCACGGAAAAAAGGTTTTAAAACATTTTGAAAAACAACCCCCTTTATGGCCTAACAAAAAAAACCCAAAAATCAGTTATTATTATTATTATTATTAGCTAAACGATAATTTTTAGAAAGATGCGGTTTGTTACATATGGTAGGGTACATTAAAGGCTAAAAATAAGCCAAATTTTATCAGAATCGTTAGAGCCGTTTTTTATAAAAAAATAATATTAGATTTTTTGGGGTATTTTTTGGCAAAAAGGAGTTTGTTTTTCAAAAATTTTCAAAACCGTTTTTCGTGCATCTTTACAGGCCTACTTGACATGTCTGGTCAAATTTGTTTGAAATCGATCTTATAGTTTTCGCTCTAGCTTTGTATAGGCCTACATACAGACATTTTGTAAAAAACACTTTTTTGGACTCAGGGGGTTCCAAAACGGATATTTCCACAAAAATCTCAACATCGATTTTGTTTTGCGTTCACTGTACTTTCTCTATACTATAGTATAGTGAGAAAGTAAAAACTACAGTACCGGGTAAATTCGGGTGGTGTGGTTCATTAGCGTAATGAATGAGAATATGTCTAAAAGGATGTTGTGTGTGATTGTATATAGATTAAAACGGATTAGTATGCTTGAGAGTAAAGCCATAATAAAATAATGATATTGTTTGAGATTAAATTGTGTTTCGGGGGGTTGGTGGATCTGACGAGTTATGCTTTCTTTAGGGTTTAATCAATGTATATAGTGTAGGTTTACTCAAAAACAGGTACTTAACCTCGAGCCAATTCGGATTCTCAATTTATATGATTAGGAGATTTACAAGTAGTATGTGTAGTATTGATTATTTTTGTTTTATTGTATTATACTTAATTTTGTTGTTCTCCTTTTATTATTTTATTCATGTTGATTGGGTTTGTAAATAACCTGTAAAGAAAATTGTGAGGCAATATTCAGGAATCAAATAAATTGAATTTTAATTAATTTGGCTCTAAAATATCTTTATTATGAATGCATACTGATACAATCATTCTAACTAGTTGTAGACAACGATTTTGATCCGTGAACTTAAATTTATTAATGCGCTGTGACAATGTCGTTATCTTCAGCGGTACATAATCTATATTAATCAAACTAAATCAACAGTTGCTATTTATGCTTTAATTAATTGTAAGTTATAGTTCAATTTTTTTTTTTACTATGTAACAGTTTGAGATAACGTAAATAAAAACGAATTTAAGTAAATAAAAAATACTATTCGTAAGAATCTATGTTCAAATTTAAATTTAATTACATATATACTAGGGGAGACCCCTGCGTGGAGCCTCCTAAAAACATATGTTATGTTTTATTTATAATATAGGTGTAGGATTAATAATAACCTCAAAACTAAGATGGTAAATCATGACAAATGTTAAAATCAAATTATTTCGTACCTAACCTAACCAAAAAGTTACTCACTATCAATTAATTATCGTATATTATCAATAAATAGGTCTACTATTATAAGTCTTATTTATTTTTAATTAGGATGTAACATAGTTTTTTCTTAATTTTAAATTCCTTAACACAAGTTTTTATTGGTTCGTGTGTGTTGAAACATGTGTTGGTTCAGTATAGGCCTAACTTAAAATATTATTTTGTACTTAAAGCTGGACATCCGAATCGACTGTATTATCTGTTATTTAAAAATAATTATTTACTTCCACGAAAGCAGCTGGATTGGTTTGTTTCTTATTATAAACAGTTGTTTTGTATAGAAAAATGTTTTTAACCTCCTGAATACTATAAATAACATTATTTACATTCACGAAAGCAGCTGGATTAGTTTGTTTCTTATTATAAACAGCTGTTTTGTGTAGAAATGGTTTTTAAATTCGTTCCATGTTAATCTTGTGGGGGAAAACCCGACCTTTGAGATTAGCTCACGCCATTAAGGATAAGAATTTTTGATATCTAAAACCTTATTGCAAAACTTCGAAATGAGACGAATTGTTTGACAACTCAAACATTAAATTTGGTCCAGAAATAAGGGTGGAGTTGTGTTTACAAAAGACTGCTTCACGTATTATATACAAGGATATCAAAATGTATCTTCTAACAAATCGAGCTTATTATTTATCTAAACAAATGCATTGATAATAGTTGGGCTAAATCCATGATAATAAACCAATTGCAGTTAAATCATTTTCCTTTTAATTAGTATGTAGCGCAATAAGATGTACTCTTAAATTATCCATATAAAAACTTAAAAATTGAAGAAGGACAATTAAGACGTTTACTCCCCCCCCCCCCTCTCATGTGTGTTACAGTCAGATGCTTTCAACTTGTTTCAGACACAAAACATTCACTGTTCGTTTAGAAGTACTTTGCACATTAAAACTGAGGTCGTTATTTCTTTAGTTAATTAAGGCATTATTTTATTACTTAACTGTTTCAACAACGCAAGCAAAGGAAAAGAATATCTAAAACAAACCATATTAGAAATGTGAAAAGTTTAAAACAGGTTGGTCAATTTCACTATAATATCAAAAATTATTTAAGTGGAGTAATAATTAACTACGCTCAAAGTGTGTGATGTAAAACTTACTCAAATATCGGATATCTCCTTTCCCTTTAACTTTTAAGACAGAAAATATATTAAAAATTGTTTACCTACTAAGTACATAAAAATTAAAACTTGATATAAGCCTAATACATATTACCACTAAAAATATATTGGGTTTTTTAACAGAAACAATAACCCTTTCTATTTTGTATTATATATATTATATTTAAATTGTTTGGTATTTAAAAAAATTAACATTATTATACTGGTTTAAATGAAACCATTTTTTGTAGAACATGCATTGATAGAATAGAATACTGTTTATCCAATGCAATATCATAATTTTGCTTCCTTAATTCTCCAAACTAAACTGTGGAGAATCCGGGCTGCTTGTACATTGAATTCATAATAAAATAGGCTAGTTACCTTGATCGAAAATAACATAGTTTTTTAAATTCTTTAACAATATATTTTTTATTGCGTTTTAAATACAGGTTGTCCAGCTTCGACTGTCCGAAACTTCACGGGCGTATTTGTCTGCTAAAAACAAGCAAATAATGCAATACAACATGTGTCTTATCTCTATTCGTTTGCTGTCTGTCAGTCTGTATATGTTTTTAACAAAATACTTAAAATTTTTGGAAGTAGAAAAGATATTGTGCTCAAACTTTGTATATCTATTTGTTGCGTAACCTTTTATCAGTGTACGAAAAATTATAACATTATTTTTAAATGGCGGAAGTTAATAATTTTTAATATAAAATATTTCAAAAACCGCTAACTTAACAACAAATTTACAAGAGACAAAAAGTTTACTTTTTAATAGCAAACACAATGTTTTTTTAATTTGGTCTGTACCTTAAAGGATAACAGAGATATTGACCAAAAAAAAGGGAAAATGTACTGCTTGGTTGTTATCAACAATACCCAGAATTACTCTAGAAACAAAATATTTTAAAGTTATTATGAGCTCAACTAATTAAAGTTATTTGCATAATGTTTCGAGAATTTTCTGAGCTGATTCCCCTAGCAAAAAATAATAAAAATGTTCATATTTTTATATTCATAGGTCTGGAAATGCTTCGTTAGAGAGAGCTGGCGAAATATTTCACCCGTGTTTCAGATTACTCACAGATCTCAAATCTTTAAAAATAAAATTACTGAATTATAACATATCCACTTTTTAAGTACAAATGTAACTGTAGCCTAATTAAGAAAATCGAATGAGAAACAGCAACAATGTGACCATGTTTAAAAAATAAAAGTATTAGCTGTTTATTTCTTAAAATGTATATAGCCTTGAAACAAGAAACCTGGCACAAATAACTGTACCATGCTCCTCCCGTCCCTCCCTTTATACCGAATTTTACGTTTTGGGTCAGATATCACAACAATTACTGCAGTTCCAGAACTCGGACCTATTTTATTAAATTTATCTGCTCATTTTACGTAAATGAAATTAAATTTTACACCTTAATTAACGCCCTACATATTTCAATATTGATTCGTTTCTGTGAGTAATCTGAAACATGGGTGAAATCTTTCGCCAGCTCTCTCTAACGAAGCATTTCCAGACCTATGAATTTATGAAGCTGGACACCCCGTATATGTATTTTGATGCTCATGAAATGTATTTGTTTTATTGTGTTCCTTTTTATACATATTTTAGTATTAATAATAATTTTAAATCATACTTTAAATGTTTTTTTATGTATATAAGAACTAGTACTTCAATGAGATTAAACTAATTGATTAGTTACAAATTTGAATTAATGTTACTACGTACACAATTTTCTTTGTAATACTTAATATTCAATTAAATAATTTCAAACTAGAAATAAATATTGTATGGTTTACTAGAAATGCCTTGGATATTAATAATATAACTTTTATGTATTTGCAACGACCGAACATTTACTTTAATTAGTTATAACTAGCTGACCCGTGCGAAGCATTCGCATTCTAACTTACTTACAGTTTTATTAATTTAAATCCATGTTAAAGATAAATAATTTTATTATTGTTATTATATATTTTCAAACAACTTACCAACTTGAAGAAGGTAAACAACAAGAAATAGGTGTATCCACAATGCTGTTTATAACCACGCATACAATTAATTTAAAATAGCAATGAAGTGGCGTAACGGCAGCTCTCCAACTGGGTATTGTTGTCATCAGTGTTGCCAACGCCAGGAAAATATCCCTACAACTTACTTGATCTTATATGACTGTTACTTTCGGATTCGTTATTTCTTTGTATTTTTTCGGTTAATTGTATTTTGTATATTTTTCCGGTATAGAGGAAGGAAAGCTTTAAAATGATGCCTCATTCATGTAATTTGATGATGCATTAAGGAAGTATTTTGCGTACCGACAAAAAAATGGCCTTGAGAAATAATATATGTGATATTCAGGATGATTTTTTTTGAAAACTTATAAACTCTATTATTGAATTACTGAAAGAGATATCCTGATCCGGGACAGTTATTTAACGCCGGGGGGGGGGGGGGGGGAGGGTGCATTAGAAAACCAATTTTAAAAATTCCAATAGAGTACTTCTCTCTCCTAAATGCTGTTGACTTTGCCCAATGTTAATTATTGAACTTTGTAATAAAGCATTATTTTCGTAGTACGGTAACCTATCTTTATAAAATTGTTTAAACAATTTACAAAATCATATTTTTGAGCACATCGAACGAATACGTTAAGTCATTTTTATGTTATTATCTCGGAAAATCATGGTTGATAAAGAGTTTTAATTTGATGTACCCAATTTTGTGTTCATTACAAAATGTTGACATGGTGTGAAAGGACTGAGGTTTGCGGGGAATGATTTTGCAAATACATTTTCTAAGATTTTTATTACAGTTCGGATAACAGATTTTGGAGAAATATTTCCGTTTTTTAAATAATATAAAATCATAAAAATAGCTTACAACAAGATGAAAAGATGGAACACTTTTTCAAGACTTCGGCTCGTCTTTTTTTTAATAACTGTCGGGATTCCCCCTATCCAAAAACATATAAAACGATATGCCACACAGTATTTAAAAAATGTTGACCTAAAAAACATGACCCAGACGCGCCACGACTTTTTAACTATCAAAATCAGTTTATTGATACCCAAAAACATATAAAACGGCAACCCACACTGTATTTTCAATATGTTGACCTAAAACCGTGACCCCGGCGCGTTAGGACTTTTTAACTGTAAAAATCGGTTTTCCCGTACCCAAAAACATATAAAACGATACCCCACACGGTAATTTCAAAATTTTGGCCCAATATTTTCAAAATTTTGACCCAAAAACGTGACCCCGACGCGTTAGGACTTTTTAACTGTAAAAATCGGGTTTCCCATACCCAAAAAACATATAAAACGTTACCCCACACTGTATTTTCTAAATTTTTACCCAATATTTTCAAAAAGTTGTCCCAAAAACGTGACCCCGTCGCGCTACGACTCACGCTAGAAAGCTCAAAAGCTTTTCAACTCTCCGCAATAAAATTATGAAGATTTTGGCACCACCAGAAAGTTTTCTACGACGTCTGTGAGTGCATACATCGTTTAATAGACAGACACACAACAATTATGGCATGATTCTAATGCTTCGGCATTTTAATGCGATCCGAAGTAAAGTCATATTTTTATCGTACTGAACGAATGCGATAGAATATTTTCATTTTTTACAGAGTTTCATAGTTTATAAGGGTCTTTATGTATCACAAGCAATATGTGTTTGTTACAAATTTTGGAAATGAATTTGGTAGAAAGTTGGAGTAGAATTTGGAAAAAAGATTTATTTTTTAAATAGCTTTTCTAAGGTTTGTGCGGACGGTGCATAATTGTCCTGAGATCAGGCTTTTAATCTCTTTCCATATTTTAAATAAAAGAGTTGGCAAGCATAATTTGTATTAACAAACTAAAAATGTTTTTCTTCAAAGCCTATATTTATCATAAAATACGTTTATTCGTAAAACGAGTTTCAACAACAAAGTCGTTATCCTCAGTGACATTTGAACAACAACTAAATTAACTGTTATAATTTTAAATTCCGTTGTAGGTCAAACTCCACCTATTTGAAGTATTTGTTGTTAAAACACGTTTTGTGAGAATTGTATTCTGTGTTTATTCTTAGAAATGATATTTTATCACCAGTTAAGGCCGATTATTCTTACCGAGTGCAACGTATTTTTAAAAATTCTGAGAACAGATAAAGAGAAAAGTCTTTAAAAAATACAACGATGTATATAGGTCAATCATTAAATGCTTCATCTAATTCAGATAAGTCGTTATAGATATAAAGGAACGAACCAGTAAAGACTTTGACATTTATTTATACATATTTTAAGCATTAAAACATGTATTAAAACTTTATTTTATTGCATCTAAAAAATAATTACGAAAGTATGAATATTTATCAAGTTTTTTAATCAAACACCCAAATTAAATGAGTGCTCTATAAATGCTAATGTTCTGCATAATGTTTCTAAAGACTGTGCATTTTAAAAGACCCTTTAATTAACTTACGAAGATTGTAGTAACAGAAAACATGCGCATTGTTTAAGTTCTTAACAAAGTAAAATCTATATATATAAAAGCGAAATACCACTCACTCACTGACTCACTCATCACGATTTCTCAAAAACTGCCGAACGGATTGGAATGAAATTTGGTATGTAGCTTCCTCTAGGGCCATAGCTGCTTACTAAGAAAGAGTTTGAAAAAATTGGAAATTTTAGGGGGGTTTGGGGGGTAAAAATTACTAAATCACGATTTCTCCAAAATTACCGAACAGATTGGAATGAAATTTGGTATGTAGCTTCCTCTAGGGCCATAGGTGCTCCCTACGAAAGGGTATGAAAAATTTCGAAATTTTAGGAGGGGTTTGGGGGGATCAAAGTTACTAAAATAATAATTTCAGATCTTTTATTATTATGACAATAGTGCTTTTATTATTTAAGATCTATATATATATAAGCCAAATACCACTCACTGACTGAACTCTTAAAAAGAATACAATTACGTTAAAAAGACTGAAAATACCAACCACCACGGGCAACGCCGTACGGGGCAGCTAGTAAACTATAATAAACTGTAGGCTAAGCAATAAGAATTCTAATCGACTATTTTTAGATTTGCTACTAATTACTACATTATATTTAAATGGGTATCAGCTGTTCCTAATGTATTTATTGATGCACGAATCAACTGTAGCAAGATTAAAAGAGGGAATGTGTCATGTTCAATAAATTAATTAAGCGCATGCAGTATGATGTAGTAGAATACAAATATTAATTGTTTTAAAATTTACGGAGATTTGTAAATTATGAAAAACATATCTTACAAGAACATGCATATTTTTTATTTTCTCATTTATTTTTCATTTTACAATCTATATCTAAAGTGACAAAAAATCAGAAGATATAAAAGCAAAACAGCAGAAAATCTTGATAACGAGACCACATCCAAAATTAGTAAACAGCAATTGTGATTACACCAAATATTTACAATAATACAATTTGCTGTTAATACCCATTAGTTTCCCTTTTAACGTAAACGATCTAGATAATTATGTTTAAGTTTTATAAATATTTCAGCTTTTCTGCATTTCATTTGCATTTTCAAATGTTTTTATTCGAAATGTATCTACTTATATTTTTCAATTATTATATTTTGATTAAAAGTTTTCTGTATGCAAATCCTGCAAATCTCAAACACCCCGCTAGCAAGAAGTTTTTCTTTAAAGCTAACAATATATTAGGAAAGGAAGGTCGTACTGAAGCGTTAACTTGTTTAAGGCTTAAGAGAATCATAACAAGACGCAAGTTTACTTAACAAGAAAGCACCACATCCGCAGGAGTTTATTCTGGAGCTGGATTAAGTAGGGTTTTCTTTTACAGAGTTTCTTCAAAGTGCTCAAAAGTTTAACAAGCCGGAGGAGTGTATACACAGAATCTTTGTATATTTTACATATATTTATTTTATTAAGTTGTTCTAGATGTTGGCTATGGACTGAACAAAGATTTAACTTGTTTTCTTTTTCTAACTAAACTGAAAGTTACATTTTGATTATTTACTGTGTAACTATTTACATGTATTTATATTATAATTACTACAGTATTAACTTTTTTTAGTTCCAACATTTTAAATTTCTTATAAATGTAAATTTATTGCTTCAAGTATCTTAGTAACAAGCTCTAAACAATTCAACTAATGTGAAATATTTCGTCCAATATTCTCTAAATATTCAACTAATGTTAACGATTACTTTACAATTTTTAACTAAAGAAAAATTTAATGTTTCAAAAAAATATTGTTTTATTTTTCATTGTTCTTTACTTATTAAAGTAGAACTAGCTTCGTACGCGTGCTTTACTGCAATAATAACTTAACTATTTTAAATAAGCCTCTCTGTATGGTTTAGTTGTTTTTATGAGAATATTATCACACACATAAAAGTTTATATAGAGTACACTCATTTTCAATATGTTCTGTACGCACGTCAAGCATTTACCGGCATTAGATGATTATATTTTAAAATTTGGTAATTTTGCCATCTTATTGTTAGTAAATATTTTACACCACCGAACAAAATCACAAAGTTTGAAAAATTACTCATTTATACATTTTTTAAAAATTACTTCATAAAAGTTTCAGTTGTCGTTTATCCTACAATTAAGTCAAAACCTTAATCAGCCGTATTGAATGCACGTAGTGAGATTTCACTAATAATAAATCAACTTTTGTAAATATAAAATGACTATAAAACTCGAGCCAACAGTTTAAAGTCATCTACGTTATTACATTGTTTAACACATTTTAATGGAATAAACGACACAATTAAACATTTTGAGGGGGATGGGAAGGTACAAAAAGCTTAAATCTAATTTATATATGTGTTATAAGCACACTTAAATGGTTCTTTCAAACTAAGGGGGAGTTTCTAAACAAAATGTATCCATTATAAAAAACCTGAGACATTTTTGGAACCTAAATTTTGTACTATTTAACCAACTTAATGGATTAAATGATCAATTTTGTTTAGAGTATTTAATGTTTGGGCTTCAAATTGGTACATTTGTCATAATTCTTAAACATTTTTTGAA
>JAGFPH010009047.1:3459-23135 GCA_018207615.1 Philaenus spumarius
AAAAAGTTGATTTTTTCTCCCATGTTAAATCGCCATAAGAAAAGTATGTTTTTCATTTTTCACCCATTTAACGTAAATATTTTCAAAATACAAATAAAACCTGCTAATATAGGACCGAAAACCTTAGTTTTGGTAAAACCCGCATGTAAATCGGCCCAGTATAAGTCTCAGACGAACTGTCCAAATGTTTTTTCCTTACGGCTTTAAATATGTAGATAGTTACCTATATTTATCCGTCTTGTGAATTTGTTTTCTCTTCCTTTAATACGCGTTTCGGGTCCGTGGTCCCATCGTCAATTATATTAAAAATTCACTCCGTAGGAGGTCGTTACATAATATATATTAAACACAAACTTATAAACACAACACGTAACACGCACATACGTAAACTTAGCGACACGATGTGCACTGTCACTTATCACGAATGTCACATGGATTTGAACTATATTCACTATAAGTTTCTGTGGCAGCGAACTCTCAATATTTACAAGAAATTTCTTTCATTCGTTTATTCTGATCTACGAGCGATGCTGCATGTACCCCTGCTGCTAGTATTGCAATAGAAACGTGTACCTAAACATTAAAGCAAAATAATTAATGAATTATTCTCAATTATTCATTGCACTAAGTATTTTGCAAAAAATTAATATACCAAAAATAAAGTGCAAATTCTGTTTTAGCGTATGTATAATTTTATATACTAATAAACGGTATCAGTTAACTGACACAAACTTTCTCCCAACTTACTGTAGTCAAAATAATATTGTTTTTAATCATTTTATTTACTACTTTTTAGAACAAAACAAAAAAAATAATATTCTACCTACGTCAATCGTATACAAAAATTATTGTCCCAGGTGGGATTCGATCGCGCTACCTTTGAATTACTGGCCCTGCTCGCTACCGTGGTGCTATCCCGTGCGGCCGCTGCCGCGATGCTAGATTGACAACACAAACTTGTTTATTTTTAAACATTTCCCCATAATTATAAAACGCCGAAGTTTTGATAAAAGCGGGTGGTGTCATTTTGTTTGGCATCTTAAGCACTATAAATACTGAAAATTTAATCAAAATCGTTAGAGCCGTTTTTGAGAAATTTGCATTTTTGTAGTTTTTTATGTGTTTTAGGGGTAAATTAACCTTAAAAATTAAAAATTCCAAAAAATGAAAAAAACGCCTGGAGATATTAGGGTTTCGTAGGCCTACCTACATACCAAATTTCATGAAAATCGGACCAATAGTGTCCTCTCTGGTTGTGTATACAGACAGACAGACTGACAGACACCACTCTAAAAACACTTTTTTGGTTCAGGGAGCACCAAAACAAAAAATTCCACTAAAAATATTTTTGGTTTCAGGGAGCACCAACACAGATAATTGCACTAAACAATTTTTTGGGGTTCTGGGAGCACCAAAACATATAATTCAACTGAAAATTCAAATTCGAACATTTTTACGAAAACAATACTTTCTCCATATACTACGTATAGGGTGGAGAAAGTAAAAAACTTTTGCAAAACTAATGACAGAGAGAATGACCGTTCTACTGGGCCGATTTACAGGCGGGTTGTACCAAAACAAAGGTTAGCGGTCCTATATGTGCAGGTTTTATTTGTATTTTGAAAATATTTATGTTAATTGGATCAAAAATTAAAAATAAACTTTTCTTATGGAGATTTAATATAGGGAACAAATTTAAAGCTTATGCCAGCGAGCCTGACCGTTCTACTGGACCGATTTACATGCGGGTTGTACCAAAACAAAGGTTAGCGGTCCTATATGTGCAGGTTTTGTTTGTACTTTGAAAATATTTATGTTAATTGGATCAAAAAAGGAAAATAAACTTTTCTTATGGAGAGTTAACATGGGGTAAAATTTCAACTTTGTACTTCTTTGAAGAGTTCACTTGAGGTTTCCACTGAACCGTTTACACGCGGTTTGTTTTAAATTAAAGATCAATCATTCTATATTTGCACAATTTACTTAAATTTTTTAAATAATTTCATTTAGAACGTAATAAAAGAACTTTTTAAAACGTGTTGTATCATCAATTTAAGTTTCCCTATCCAGCTGATTATTAAAACACGTGATTGTGCATCTAAGAACAAACAATTGTGTAGCAAAAGGAATCAGCTGGCATAGAGAAAATCATTAGTGGCCAGTATTTTTCAACGAACAAATTCACAGGATCAAGTTGAACGTTAAACACATAGTGCCTAACAGCTGTAATACGAATAAATAAGCAACATTAAGAAAAACTGAAGAAACAACAATTGAAAGATGAAACTTATATCATTCAAAGATGTGCACAAAAACATAAATCATGTGTGTATGTTGCCGTTAAGACAGGTAAATTAAATTAAAAATAATTTTAGGTTAGGCCTAGACTGAAAAACACAACTTCTTGAATGTATTTACATTCATTGCCATTGCAACCAATTGATTAAAATAACAGATAAAACAGTTGATTCGGATGTCCAGCTTTTAGTACAAAATAATATTTTAAGTTAGGCTTAGGATCAACCAACTCATGTTTCAACACACACAAACCAATAAAAACTTGCTTTAAGTAATTTAAAAATAAGAAAAAATTATGTTACATCCTAATTTAAAATAAATAAGACTTATTATAGTAGGCCTATTTATTGATAATATATAATTGATAGTAACTTTTTGGTAAGGGTTTTGATTAAGTGTATGCCTACACCTGAGCCTTACTGGTTCTTTTAACTTTTATTATAACTGTTGTTTTTGTGAAGTGAAACTCTGATAAAGAAATAATCCCTATTGAGTATAATGGTAAGACTTAATGCTTACCTGATAGTACTTTCATTCACATCACATTTAACCACCATTTGCTTTACTTCCGCCGCCTTACCGCAAAATTCTCTGTACGCGTTATAGTATTTAACGCGTTTAAAATGAAACCATTTGTCCCACCAACCCAGACAGTATGATTAATACATAACCTACAAACAACTATATAACTTTAATCTGTTTTACTGGTGCCGCTTTAATTCGCTCCAACACATAGGGGACAATGAGAGTGGGACGCGTTGATAACGGAGTTTGCAGTGAGTTATCAGCTAACAGACACATATTGTAATAAGCTGTTGCGGTGCGAAGCCGATAATGTAATTAGCCCCGTGTAAACACACGAAGTATAATTAGAGATGCGTCAACAAAGGTTGTTTTCAAACCGAATAACCTCCGGAACAGATTAGATTAGCGGATGTGATTTTATCGAAAACAGTGACACAGTGGTAGTCAGATGAATAGGAGGTTATGACTGATATTGATCGTGATGACATAATTTTATAGTTTCAGTAAGGAAAATTGTTTTTGTCCTAGCATAACTTACAAGGTCACCAGATTGTTCTGCTTTCCCTTATTGTTGTTACTTTTTCACACAAATATAATCCAAATTGAGGGTTAGAGAAAAACACTATACAACATATATTTTGTCAAACTGTAATGTGGGGTTCGTTTGAAATCGTGTTATTACTTTCCTTACCATATACTAGGTAAGGTAAGTATTGCGATCGACCCAAAAATTCGATGTCGAGTTTTCATAATATCTTTACGTTTCAAGGTCCCCTGAGTCCAAAAAATGCATTTTTGGCGATTGGTCTGTCTATGTGTCTGTGTGTCTGTGTGTCGGGGTGTGTGTGTGTGTGTGTGTGTGTCCGGAGTGCACAGGGCAAACGGCTGGACGGATCGAACTGAAATTTACAGGATATCTTCAAACACGTAAACAATTAAACCCATGTAAATTTGAAGCAAATCGGAGGTGGTGTCTTACCGTGGGACCAGTTTTTAGCACAATGTTTGGTATTTACTCCAAAACCCCTCTAACGATTTTGATTAAACTTTGCTAACATACTCTACTCAGACCCCCTTAACACGCTATGTACGCTACATACCCTTAAAAATTCGTTGAAAAAAGTTATTACAAAAACGCAAGTTATTTTGTTTGTATCTCCGAAATGGCTGGTCCTATCGACTTGAAAATGGTCTCATTCGATTCAGCGTCCAAAAGAATGTCAAAAAAGATACCCCACTCAACTTTTTCCATTTTTTCAAAAATTGACCCCAAAAACGCCCTTTTTGGGGGCAAAAATGACTTATTTAAACTAGCCGTGTTTGGTATCGACCTTGACATTTTTGGGGGTGAGAAATCGATTGAGACCAAAATCAGGTCCGTGGGATTAACCGTTTTGAAGTTAGTACCGCTTCCTTCGAAACGGATACTCCTATTAACTCGAAAATGGTATCATCAATCTCTCGCTCGAAAAATTTGGTAATTGATACAGCATCTATTTTGGTAAGGAAAGTTGTGTGATGTGCACACCAGATGTTATAACTATATATATATACATAAATCTTCGTTATGAATGAATTACTGACTGGTATGGAATCAGTGAAGGGCAAAAACTACTAAAGATACAAATTCGAAAATTTAAAATAAATGTTTATTCGTAAGGGATCGAAAACTTAACAACACATGTCTGCTTACATCCATTACCATATCAACCAACTTAGCAAATTTAGAATCAGCTTATTATTCTTCATAGAAAAATGCATACTAGATTATAATTCAATTCAAATAGGTGTTGTTACTAGCTGGCCCGATTCGGCTTTCAACGGAGAGACAATTCAAAGATAAATATGAGGATTTTTAGTAAATTTGACACCCCCAATGCACCCCCCATAAAATTCCATTTTTTGAAAAACCTTTCTTTATATATATATACACTATGAATTTTCGCGACGGACCGGTCGGCTCGTGTAAGTATAGCTGGAGCTTGATACACGATTTGAAAGCACTGGATGTGTACCCCACCGTCTAGCCCTCCTGTTAAACAATTCCTAATATGTTTCTATTATTTGTAACGCACTTAGACAACCTAACTGGATGGTGTCCATTTTATAAGTGAAGGACGCAACGTTGACAAAGCCTCAAAAACGCGGCGTATAACACGGGACCCGCTTTATCGACGCGTTACTAATGTCGCGCTTTCAAATTCCATTATAACTTGAGAACTTAACGCCCGGATTTCAGCGTTATCAATTTAGCGCTCATATACCGTCAACTCATGAGCCAGACTCAAACATCACTGATAGAAAATCATGTTTGCTAGGGTAAAGATCATATTTATTTTTTAAAAACGATTATTTTTTCATGATCACATCAAGAAATTAATCATAAATGTAATTTTCAATTATATCGACTACGTATGCAACGATCGATTAGTTTAAAATAATATCCACACTATTAAAAAGACCTTCTGGGGGAAGGGTAGGTCCCGTTCGTCCCTCCCCATCTGCGCCACTGTCGGGCAATCCGTCAATCAGCCGGCAGGCGGTGACGTCATAGTCTAACTGGTGTAAAGGTAATAACGAATCTACCCACCCACCTTCAATCTTTGACAGCATAGAAGAAATAACTATACAACACGAAGGCAAGATGATGCAGTCGGTTGAGCTATTGAATGTCCCACAAAACAGTTTCAAATGGTAAATGCGTTTAAAATGATTTCAATCGTTTCCCAATGTTCCATTTAGACACAGATAACGTCACGTATCGCTGCTGCACAATAATAAATGTTAAAATACCCACTGACGTAGGAATCAATTTCCCCACTGACGTCAACGTCATCTGACTTTACTCAGACGACACTTGTGTTTCATATCTATCGCTACATCTACTTTAAATAATTAAATAAAAGTATCTCGGGCGGAGTTGATTGAATTGAAAATATTTAAATATTTGCAACGAGAACGAAACGGAATTGTAAATATAATATTTTCAGTAATGAAATATCAAGAAAGAAAAGCTTTAAGGAGACTGGTAGGTAAAAATATAAAAAAATCACTTTTATAATTTTTGTTTTTCCTTATAACCGGGTCTATTCTTAACATTTTCATGTTTAATAAGTTATATTTTGAGTCAGAATAAGTTAATAGTTTAGTAAGTGAATGCACTTTTATAAAATGAGCATAGAAAAATTGTAAAAAGATTACGCCAATTTTCTAAATAAGCAGGAACGATCAACATTTTGATTTATTACAGTATTTAATCTTTCTCTCTGGGTAAATGATTACATAACTGAATACATTACATTTACCCTACCGTTTCGTTCCCGTTGCATATATTTAAATAATTTCAATTCAATCAACACCGCTAGAGAAATGTTTATACAATTCTTTGAAAGTAGATAGAGTGATAGATATGCAACCCAAGTGTTCCCTGTGCTGTATATTGTTGTCTGAGGTGTCTAGTGTTGTCTGATCTGTGTTTTACAATTTGGGAAGCCAATTTGGCTGTTCAGGTGAAATATTAACCCACACAGCATTGAGCCCTGTACCTTTACACTGTCAATGAATACACAAACACCTATAACACTAATAGAGGCCGCACCAAGTAGTGACGCAGCAGCTCCTGCTTGAAATCTTGTACAAAATAAAATAAGTATATGTAAAATCAAACGGCACATAACATTTAAAACATATTTTAGTGCTAATCTCTTTAAAGAAAAATACCTGACTATAATTCATAGTATACATATTTTCCTTGCCCTTGGAGCCAGGAGGGTCGTGGGCCCCCTCTGCCCATAGGTATTTGCGCCCATGTATGAATCCGATGTGATCGAATAATGTACTGTCAGAACGAGGAAACTCTAAAGTTCCATATGGTTTCCGCTAGGTCCAGCAGCGCGCTTCTGTCAACCTCAGTAGTTGTCAAAATGGCGTCGGCATAACAATGTTCTACGTTTTGCTAAGTGCGAGTCTGTGATTACAGTGCAACGTCAATTTCGTACAACATATGGTGTCGATCCTCCCACTGCTCAGAGTATAAGAAGATGGTATAAGCAATTCAGTGATACAGGTTGTCCCCGTTTGTCCATTGAAGATATCGAACGCATGCGCAACAGTTTTGCCCGTAGCCAGCAAAAATCAACTCGCAGTGCTAGTAGGTAACTAAACATTTCTTCAGCATCTGTCTGGCGTTTGACGGTTTGCTTATGAAACCATACAGGATACAATTACTAAAAACTTTGCATGAAGGTGACAAACAACGACGTGTTGAGTTTTGTGAATTGATCCTTATCAAAATGTTAGACGGTGATTAATTGGAAAATGGAAATGGAGAGTTTGTGTCACGCATTGTTTTTAGTGACGAGGAATTTTGTTTTAAGTGTTTTCAAAATTCCTTTTGAATGGAAAGATTACCCGCCACAATGTCAGCATATTTGGCACAGAGCGACCGCATGAAATTGTACAGCATGAGAGAGACTCGCCAAAAGTTAATGTTTTTTCTGCAATCTCTCGAAATAAGGTGATGGTCCATTTTCTTTGCAGAGAACACTGTTACGGAAATAACATATCTTGTTATGTTGGAAAACTATCTCTTCCTTCAGTTGGAAACAGATTCACAGAACTTCATGTACAAGCATTACCGTGTCCCACCACACTGGAACCTTCTGGTTCGAGAGTTTTTAAATGATAGGCTTCCTGAAAGATGGATCGGTCGTACTGGACATAACGACTTCGCGCTACATCACTGGCCTCCAAGTCACCGTACATTACAGTTTGTGATTTTTTTTGGGGGGGTTTGTAAAATACACTGTTTATGACCCTCCTCTACCAATGACAGTAGTATAATAGAAGAACACAAGTTGTGTTAGGGCGCATGTGACCCCAGTGAGTTTTTCATCAACACCCACTTTTGCCTAGACTGTTAGAGGGTGATTATATATACTTCATTAACATCTGGTGCTTCATTAACATCTGGAGTGTATCCGCTTTTATGGAAGTCCGCTTTGGTCTGTCCCATTGGTAAAACGTCTCATCCCTCACGTCCTGCCGATTTTAGACCTATCAGTATTCTGCCAGCCTTATCAAAATGTCTCGAACGAATTGTCCACCAACAATTAACATCTTTCCTTGAACAAAATAACATTCTCAGTCCTTTTCAATCAGGTTTCCGTTCTGGCAATAGTACCACTACAGCTCTTCTTCATGTAACCGATGATGTAAGAATGTCAATTTAACGCAAAGATATAACTATCCTATCTCTATTTGATTTCTCTAAAGCCTTTGATTCCATTAATCATTCATTGTTGCTAGCTAAATTAAAAAATATTGGATTGGAGCCAGTGTGTTTGTCATGGATTCAGTTATATCTCTCTGAACGAAGGCAGTGTGTCAGTATTGGAGAAAGTAGGTCTAGCTGGAGGGATGTTAGCATGGGAGTTCCGCAGGGTTCTGTCTTAGGACCTTTATTATTTAGCATTTTCATAAACGACATTTCTACAATATTGAAATACTGTAAATTTCATTTATATGCCGATGACTTTAAAATATATTTACACTTTAAAATGGAGGATTCCGGTAGAGCGGTGGAACGCATGAACCATGATATTTCAAATATTTCTTTGTGGTCTAGAAAAAACGGATTAAAAATCAACAAGGCTAAAACGCAGCCTATTATTTTGGGTTACTCTTGACTGTTGAACAAAATAGACTTAGACAACTTTCCCAGACTTCAGTTTGATAACGACATCTTAGACTACTGTAACAAAGTTAAGGACCTTGGACTGATTATTGATAGTAAACTGACTTGGAGAGATTATGTGACTGAGACGTGTAAACGAGTTTTTGCAGGGATGCATACCTTAAAGAAAATGCAAGAACTCTTGCCTTTCCACGTCAGAGTGCTCCTTGTAAAATCTCTTATATTTCCATATTTTACTTACTGTAAAACCGTAGTCGGTGACATGTCCGTGGTGTTGGCCAACAGATTGCAGCGGGCACAGAATTACTGTATACGTTTTATTTTTTATTTAAATCGCGATGCTCATGTTTCTCTTTATTATAAAACTCTCAACATCTTAAAACTTAATGAACTACGGACATATCATACTCTGATGATGTTACATTCCATTCTACAAACTGGAGTGCCGACGTACATGGCAGAAAAGTTTGTCTATATCTCTAAGGAGACTAGTTTGTGTTCAAAGAGGACTAGAGGATGTGACACTACTCTTGCTATACCTTTGCACCGGACTATGAAATATAATAAATCATTTACTGTGTCTGCTTGCCGTCTGTGGAATTCGCTACCGGATGCAATTAAGTCTGCTGACGGCCGTGTCCAGTTTTCAAAGCTATTGATGTCATATTTATTGTTCAGAGTGGATGATGCATCCCAGTTTTGAGGCGTACATTGGAAGTGTTTATTGTTCAGTTGTATGAATGTGTATGAATGTGTAATTATGATTGTAATGCGTATTAACCTGTTTGTAATAATTGCTGTTAATGTTTTTATAAATTGCATAAGCTATATTTATTATTATTTGTTGTCTGTTAAAGTAATATTTATTCTTAAGAATTTAATTTTGTATATGTTTGTAATTTTGTATAATATGTTTGTATTTTTGTATTGGGGTTAGGTGGAAAAGAGGACTAAACAGTCCTAACCTCACCCCAAAAAATAAAGTCATTTATTATTATTATTATTATTATTATTATTATTATTATATCTACAATTCTACAGTGACACTGCCCCCACGAGTCCAACCTCAGTTGCTAGGGTACTGAAGGCCTAAACCTCCAGCAGGGCTCCCTAGTCTTGTGGTACCAGTATGTGCGCCGTAAGACTGTAGTAACACGTCCACCACTATAAGACCAATACTGGTTACTGGCCCGTCAGAAATAATCCAGCTACGGCTTCGGAGTTATCCTTCAGGTTCACCAAATCACCCCGTGAATTCCGAATGGCTTTCAGATCTCCTGGATACCGTCCCATTCCCTGCGTACGAGAAGTACAAGACATTCTCAGCGGGTCCTCGTTGATGGCAAGGTTACCCAAGCCCCGGAGAACGAGTAACCGGCTGGCAGCACTTAAGTGCTTACCTTATCCCATATCAGTACCGAGGGGAGCCGCCCGTTACCCACATACTTACTTGGGCATGGGAATGGGTGGGCTAGCCCTGTGCATGCACTCCCTGCAAGAAGAATCATAGGAATTCCCTCCTGAAGCCTTTCAAGGGGAAACCTAAGTTCGTTCCTGATGTACTCGTTGTTGGCAAGGTTTCACAAGCCCCGGCGAACGAGTGACCGGCAGGCAGCACTTTCGCACATACCTTACCCCACATCAGTACCGAGGGGAACCGCACGTTACCCACGAGACATGGGATTGGGTAGGCTCTCAAAGGTTTTAAGAATTAGCGCCGTGGGATGTAACACTAACCCTCCTCATTGTCCGAGGCTGCTTATTCGTCAGGTTACTTTTTTCACCCGCTTATTTCGCAGCTGACCACCATTGGCCTTACCACTATCCGCAACATGTGGACGCGCTTGGTAGCACGAGGAGTGCATCTGGGAAGAGAACCCAGAGCCAAGTCTGCCAATGACAATGGTTGAGCTAAAGGACCGCAAACACTCGAAGACACGCTTTCGTTTTTGATGAATTCGAATACCGCATAGACATAAGCCGTGCATCTGGAGGGGGCCTTATTAAGCAACTTATATGTAAATGTAAGCAAATAAGCAAATGTATGTAAATGCAACTTTATTTGTTATAGTTTAATAAAAAAAGGAACCTCTTGTTCATAAGATCACTAGCTGACCCGTACAGCGTTGCCCGTGGTGGTTGGTATTTTCAGTCTTTTTAACGTAATTGTATTTTTGTTCAGTCAGTGAGTGGTATTTGGCTTTTATATATATAGATCTTAAATAATAAATACATTTTTGTCATAATAATAAAAGATCTGAAATTATGATTTTAGTAACTTTGATCCCCCCCAAACCCCTCCTAAAATTTCTAAATTTTTCATATCCTTTCTTAATGAGCACCTATGGCCCTAGAGGAAGCTACATACCAAATTTAATTCCAATCCGTTCGGTAGTTTTGAAGAAATCGTGATTTAATATCTTTGATCCCAAAAACCCCCCTAAAATTTCGAATTTTTTTAAACCCTTTCTTAGCGAGCGCCTATGGCCCTATAGGAAGCTACATACCAAATTTCATTCCAATCTGTTCTGTAATTTTGGAGAAATCATGATTTAGTAATTTTTACACCCCAAACCCCGCTAAAATTTCCAATTTTTTAAAACCCTTTTTTAGTGAACACTTTTGGCCCTAGAGGAAGAAACATACCAAATTTCATTCCAATCCGTTCGGTAGTTTTGAAGAAATCGTTTTTTAATAACTTTAATCCCCCCCCCCAAACCTCTCCTAAAATTTCGAATTTTTTCAAACCCTTTCTTAGTAAGCACCTATGGCCCTAGAGGAAGCTACATACCAAATTTGATTTTAATCCGTTGGGTACTTTTTGTTAAATCGTGATGCGTGAGTCAGTGAGTCAGTGGTATTTTGCTTTTATATATATAGATTAATTTCGAAAATATAAAACTGCAAAATCAGATGATTTATTTTGAAACACCCTGCAGTTAGTATTGTGACGATAAGTCATTTTAATTTAATTATATAACAACTTACTTCTTAATTCCCTAAGAAATTGTTTGTGAGCTCAGCCACGGTCTTATTTCTTGGCGTATTTCGACGATTAATATGTCAAATTAAAGGGATTTTCCTCGAGATGTTCCAAAATTAATTTGTTTTATAATCAATCACAATGGCTCCTGCACCCTTAGGCATAAAAACTTCCCAAGAAATATTTTATTGAGTGTATGTCACATGTGTTTTGTCTTAAGTAATCGCACTTGAAGAAACAATTGTCTTAAGTAATTAATTTCATTAAAATAAACAGCTGTCTAAAGAAATTAAATATTTCTATTTATAACCTATCACTTTATTGTTTGCATTTTTACTTTCTCCCCCCTGTACGTAGTATATGAAGAAAGTATTGTTTTCGTCCAAATTTTCGAATTTGAATTTTTAGTAGAATTATCTGTTTTGGTGCTCCCTGAACCCCAATTTTTTTTTTGTGGAATTATCTGTGTTGGTGCTCCCTGAACCTAAAAATATGTTTAGTGAAAGTATTTTTGTTTTGGTGCTCCCTGAACACAAAAAAGTGTTTTTTTGGTGATGTCTGTCCGTGTGTCCGTATGTCTGTAAGGATGTGTACAAAGCTGAAGACCATACCAACGGTCCGATTTTGATGACATTTGGTAAGTAGGTGTAGTGCTGGAATATCTCCAGGCGTTCTTTTTTCATTTTTTCAAATATTAGATTTTTAAGGGGTTTTACTCCCCAAAAATTGCCAAAAAACGAGAAAACTCTAAATTTCTCAAAAACTGCTCTAACGATTTTGATAAAATTTAGCTTATTTGTAGTCCTTAATGTACCCTACTATATAAAAAAATCGCATCTTTCTAAAAATTCTCGTTTAGGTAATAATAATAATAATAATAACTGATTTTTGGGGGTTTTTGGCCAAAAAGGGAGTTGTTTTTCAAAAATTTTCAAAACCTTTTTCGTGCATCTATACAGGCCTAATTGACATGTTTGGTGCAATTTTTTTCGAAATCAATCGAATAGTTTTAATAATAATAATAATATTTATTAGTTAATATTTGGAATGAAACTAATATGAAACTTAATGTAGATGTGTATTACATAAATCTAATATTTTCCATGGTATGTCTTACTTTTGCAATTAATTCTAAATAACCACTTTCTATGCTACTCTTGGGAAGGTATAAAGTTTCAACTGGGAAAAAGTATGTGGCAGTTATCTGGTACCGTTTATTAACTTTTATAATGTTTTTTTAGTTTCGGTTCACTGAGCATTGAATGATTATAGCATATATTATTAATAGTTCTGTAGATTTATTGTTTAGTTGTGTTTCTTAATTTAATCTAAATTTATGTTATATAATTACTAGTGGACCCGGCAATGGTTCGCTATTGCTTAATTTGAAACTTTGAAAGCCTGTAATTCGTATCCCGTGTAATTCAACATCCTGTAATTCGTATCCCGTGTAATTCAACATAGGCCTAATGATTGTTACACATAATTAATAAAACAACTGATTTGAATCAAAAGTTTAATACAATTTTAGGTTAGGCCTTTAAAACCTATGAAATATAATAATTCAAACATCTAATATTACAATTTAACATTATATTATTGTTACACATTATAAATAAAACAGCTTATTTGGACCAAAGGTTTAACACAATTTTTGGTTAGGCCTATTATTATAAAATCAACACACTTTTTTTGAAAGAGTTTGGAATTATCACCATAGTAACCAGAATAACACATTAATAAATACGAATCAGCTGTTTCATCTGTTATGTGGCTGCTTATGGGAGGGATGAATTTTCGCATTTTCTACCCTTTAAATTCAAAATTTTGCAAAATCCTTTCTTAGTACGCCTCTACATTATTGGACGGATGTACCTTCCAAATTTCAAGTCTCTAGCTTTAACAGAATCGGCTCTGCGTTGATCATCAGTCAGGACATTGCATTTTATATAAGAGATATTTAAATAGTGGCGAAGCATTGCCGGGAATACTAGTACCTATACTGTTAATAATATTGTTAATTGTTTGAAATATGTTAATAACATATAAGTAACAATTTTGTAGAATAAAGCTTTGTTAATCACCTATGAATTATTGCAGTCGCGTGTAGCGCATGTCACGCTAGAAGTCATACTATGTGCTTCGCGTGAGTGCATGGTCGCTATAAAACGGAAAATAAACGGTAACAAACTATAACACGCTTTTATTGTTTATGAAGTGCTTTATGAAATTACTAGCTGACCCGTGCGAATATTTCGCAAGTTCGGAGTAGGCCTACATTTACCTGATTTAACACGTTGATTTAATTCAGTTAATTAAGTTTATTTACATTGGTTTATAAATAACAGTTTCCCTATACAATCTTACAGTGTAAACAATCTAACTAACAGCTGTCATGCTAGTTAAACAGATAGTTAGTAGATGGCGCCTTTCATTAGAAACATACAGAGTATAATATAAAAGTTTTTTAAATCAATTTTTGTTATTAAAACATGAATTTTAAGCTGTTTGTCTATTTTTCCCGTGTAGTTGTTAAGGAAAGCTTTAAAATGATGCCTCATTCATGTAATTTGATGATGTATTAAGGAAGTTATGGCGTACCGACAAAAAAATAGTCTTGAGAAATAATATATGCGATAGAATGTTGGCTATTGTCTTTAGGAACACATTTACTGTTGTATGCAAAACTAGTAGATTGTGGAAATATAATAAATTGTAAATGAAACAATAGAGAAGGAAACAAATTTCAGTTGTAACAGAAACTACACAAAGTTATTAGAATGACCAATATTTTAGTTAATTCGCCCATTTTATTAGCGAATTTCCATAGGAAAAATAAACTATTGCAGTGGCCATTATGGTAAGACCTAAGGTCAGGAGTAGCAAATGAGCAGGTGTCATTAAAAACCTTATATATATGTATAAGGTTTATACATATAAGGTGACATGTATAAGAAGTGTTCGCACTCTAGCGGCGACATTTTAAGTCCGATTTGGTTCAAATTTGGTACACATGTTGGTTGTCTACGTCGTTCGCACGAGTTCGTTAGCCAAAAAAGTACAACAATTGAAGCACGTTTTTCGCCCGGAAGTAGCTATTTTTTGAGATTTTTCCTACGAGAATGAATTTGTTTTTGAGTTTTTTTATACAAATATAAAATTGTATGATGTTATTCCACGTATTTTGTTTTTTACGCGACCTTATAGCTCCCCTTGTTCCCCCAAAATCGATCAAAACGTAAAATAGCATAGAAGTACCCGGTTCAAAGCCTTGTGGAGAACTCTACCGTGGGGTTGGCGTGCGAAGCACGCAATGCATTGTGTATTGAAGATACTCCCAATTTTCAGAATGGCGTCCGAAGCAAACAAGGCTTTGTGTATTGAAGATACTCCCAATATTCAGAATGGCGTCGACGAACGCAATGCATTGTGTATTGAAGATACTCCCAATATGCGGAATGGCGTGCGATGCATGCAATGCAACTGTGTATTGAAGATACTCCCAATATGTAGAATTGCGTGCGAAGTACGCAGTGCATTGTGTATTGAAGATACTACCAATATGTGGAATGGCGTGCGAAGCACGCAATGCACCGTGTATTGAAAATACTCCCAATATGGAGGTTGGCGTGCAATGCGATGTGCGTCGGCCGCTTCGCATAGTGTACAGTGTCAAGCTCACATGTGCGTCCTTAGCGGTGTTAAGGAGGGGAATCGATGAAATATGTTGGCGAAACATAATCCTAAATATCGTCTTCTGGGAAAGTGTAGGTCGAGTGAAATGGACAGATAAATAACAGACAAACAAGTACTTTAACGGGAACGAAAAAAAAAACTATTTCCATTTCGAACTGAAAACAAAGAAACAAACAGATTCCAGAACAGGGGATGTACGTACTTAACGAAATTAAATTTTCGCAAGGCTGAATTCGTGTATCTCTTTAATGTTAAATGTGTATATCCTCCTAGTAAACGATGAACGCTTGTTTTTATCCAATCCCCTCTAATACGATTAGTAATAAATTGTTTATACTTCAATTGTATATTCGCAAGAGCGATTTCCAAATGTAAATTTATAAACACTGTGTAAAAAAAGTATCGGGACGGCTGGATATCTCGTATTCTAACGAAGATAGAAAAATGTTTAACCACGCCTTTTAAAGGATTGTTTACTGGCGAATTTCCATAGAAAAAATGAGCTATTGCAGTGGACCAGTAAGACGCAAGATCGAAAGTAGCAAATGAACACCGATCATGGTCCACAGAACACGTTTTGGAGTGTCAATAAAAATCATATATACATATGTATATATGTGTTCGCACTCTAGCGGCCGCATTTTAACTCCGATTTGGTCCAAATTTGGAACACACGTTGGTTGTCGACGTCGCTCGGACGAGTCCGTTGAATTTGTTTCCGAGTGTTTTTCAACAAATATAAATGTAGGTTGTTGTTCTGCACATTTTGTTTTTTTTACACGACCTTAAGCTCACTTGGTTCCCCCAAAATCGATCAAAACGTAAAATATCATAGAAGTACCCAGTTAAAAGCCTTGCGGTGAATTCTACCATGGGTTTGGCGTGCGGAGGATGCATTGTGTAATGAAGATACTCCCAATACAGGCGTTGGCGTGCGACGTATTTTGCAGCTATTCAGCACCGTCGTTTAGTTGGCTATTATCGCTGAGACGACGTATAGTGGCCTTATTTAAATCCGATCTGGTAAAAACACACTTTGCTCGTCTACGTCGCTAGGACGGGTTCGTTAGCCAAAACAATCTAACAACTAGAAAAATGCTTTTTGATCGGCTAACAATTTTTTGAGATTTTCAGTACGAGAATGAAACATTTTTGTATCTAAAAAAATGCAGGATATTATTCAGTACATTTAATTTTTTTACAGGACCTTAAAGCTCACTTGGTTGCCCCAAAATCGATCAAAACGTAAAATACTGTACCGTAAATGTACGCGGTTAAAATCCAAGTGGGTGGGGTTTTACCGCGGGGCATCTTCAGATCCGCGGCACAACAGCCAAGTTTGTACGCTGCAAGCGGAACGAAGCAGCCCGTGAACCGGGGCTGGAGGCTTAGTTACAAACAAATTATACTAATATATTTCGTACACATCGGCAGCTATTCAGTGATTTCGTGACTAGACCAATTTCCCAAATAGTTGGTTAAACCCAAAAACATGTAAATTTAATTTTGGAAATTCGCTCAACTCACGTCAGCGGTTCAGCTGCGTGTTCGAATATTCTTAGCTTACATTTGAAAATATCAAAACTATTTTTGTTTCTATTGTTTTGTAAACTTTTGTATAGAGTAACATTTAAAGTATACAAAAATCCATACATCGGCTGTGGTCGTTTTACCGGTATTATAAGTGAGTTTTCTTTTGGAGTGTTTAAAGAAAATGCACGGCGCTCTGAGGTGTTTTGCAGCACACAATATTGGACAGGATGAGTATGATGTCGGATTTAACACATTTAAGTTTACTTGAAAGTGTAATGGCGGCACACAAGGGATGAAGAGGCGAGGGGGAGAAACTGATAACACGTTGGGTTAACAGCAAGTGGTTGTATTTACAGACACCTAACCTTCCCCCGGGCTACTAGACAATGCACTTTCAGTAACAATTACATTGCACAGAGCTTCAGAACGTGTCATACACACGGTGATACCTAGAGTCGAATACATTACAAGAAACCTGTCTAACTTAAAGTTTGTATTTTGTAATTATTGTAAATAAGGGGAAACCCCTGCGTGCTCCGCACGCCAACCCCGTTGGAACATTCTATACACCTAATCAAAATTTTGTTTATAATACTGTAAAGGAGTGGGATTAATAATAACCCCAAAGCTAAGACGGTTAATAATGTTAAATGTTCAAATCAAATTTTTTCGTAAATTTTTTTATAACAGCAGTTATAATAAAGTTTAAAAGAACCAGCAAGGCTCAAGTCTACACTTTAATAAAAACCTAACCTAAAAATTAAAAATACAAAGTTTGGAAATATTAGAACAAACAGCTCTTATCTGTTATTCTATTCATTTGGTTGCTATGGTAGTAAATGTAAATACATGTGTTGATTTATCAGTCTAGGCCTAACCGAAGAATTTTTCTCACTAAATTTACAAATTTTAAATAAAAAATGTTTTTATCGAATTGAATTATAGCCTATTTCATTCAGGGATAGTGTAGCCTTTTATTAGTAAAACTATTTTTTCAATAGGTTCAGTA
The DNA here is from genome assembly GCA_018207615.1 of Philaenus spumarius. Lineage (NCBI taxonomy): Eukaryota > Metazoa > Arthropoda > Insecta > Hemiptera > Aphrophoridae > Philaenus > Philaenus spumarius. The sequence continues at coordinate 21,199 of JAGFPH010009047.1, forward strand.
GTTCCACAGATTAGGCTTTCTCCCTACAAGCAAAGAAACCTTACCTCTTTGTAATATTAGTATAGATATGACTTACTGTTTTCAATATTCCTGTTTTTGTATTTTCAAACGACGGCCGTTTCTGCTATTCAGCCACTATCAACTTATTATGTAGTTTTCCCTTCGTCATATTAAAACAATTATCATAGTTACACATAACACATAAATACTTGCACGAACGTACAATTTATAAAAAAATGTGTTTAAGTGCAAAATTAAAGCGTTAGGTAAAATAAATAGTATATTAAATCACTACTACCTAAAGTGGATGCTTATACAATCACCAAAAAGAATTTTAGGTACAAGTTATGGATGATACGTTTTATCGTAATTCACTAAAATCATAACACTTAACTAATTAAATTACATTATTAATTTTTCTACAGATTTTAACCGTAAACTTACAACCGGCAGACAACACTTTTGTAACGTCTGATTGTACCGAATATTTCACCCACTAAAAATCATGGAATCTCAGAAAAACAAATCCATTAGAAATAAAATGTATGAAACTTTAATTTTCGTATTTACAAATGTTCTCTCCAATGACAACGACTGTGAATCTGTTGACTTATCAATGGCTGTTTCAAAACAGGGGCCTGTTTCATTACATAAGCTGCAATTCTTTCGGCTCACGTATAATATTTTCTGCATGTGGAATGAACTTTGAGGGTGTCAAACCTACAAGGTTGGAACTTTTTCCGTCATTTCTTTGTAAAGTGGAACTTATCAGTGAAGCTATTACTTTTGCACTCACACAGGACACTTTCCCACCACTTTCGTACAAGTTCTCTTCACAAACAAAATACGTTTGCTTCGACATTGTGATATAACAATAATAAAATATACTGGATATAATAATAATAAAATATACCGCATACAATACTAATTAAATATACTGGATCTAATAATAATAAAATATAAAGGCGAAAACACAACAATTCGACTTCCTATGACATTATATAAACTAACGCAACTAATAATAAAGTATTCCAATGCGAAGAAACGTTGTTTTTTTAAATTACCGATTTTCGAGAGCGTATCTCATTAACGGTTATAGATAGCAAAAATACTATGGGTATAAAAAAATTATAGAATTATTTTGTCAGCTTTAATTTTGTAAAGATGTGTATTTTTTATAGGACCAACCCCAAAACATGGGACCTTTAATCCCCCTCCCCCCTCTTCCGCCACCCCTAGGGTCAAGGACTTTTAGTATGTTATACTACTAACTACCCCAAACAATGTACCATAGTTGGTCTTTCCGCTTATTGACTTTCCTTCTAGAATCATTCGTTGACTGGGCTAATAAGAGTACGCGAGTAAACCAATGAAGAAGAAGAAAAAATCATCGACGAAATCAAGAACGAGTGTAGGAGTTCTGCCTACGGGTATCAGGTAGAAAGGGTCCCCATCCGCGAATTCCTCATACTGCGGAGTTTCGCCTACGGTTGGGGGTGGGCGCGAGAGGGGGATGGGGAGAGAGAGAGATTCCTGTAGAGAAGAGAGACAAAGAGACTCTTCTAGCGATTATAAAAGAAAGAATTCTGCCAGGTACAAAAATTATCACTTTACAGGTACCGTATTATCATTTTATTAATTAAAAAAAAAAAAAACTAGAGGACTTACCTAAACTGTTTAGTCACAGTATTTTGCCGATAACAGTATGATTATAATATTTGTATAATTATAATATTTCGTCGTATTATCACTTTATATAATTAGAATAAAAAAAAAACTAGAGGACTTACCTAAACTGTTTAGTCACAGTATTTTGCCGATAACAGTATGATTATAATATTTGTATAATTATAATATTTCGTCGTATTATCACTTTATATAATTAGAATAAAAAAAAAACTAGAGGACTTACCTAAACTGTTTAGTCACAGTATTTT